>JXCR01145137.1:151374-175683 GCA_002079205.1 Phalaenopsis hybrid cultivar | reverse complement strand
ATGTGGTCTGGGCTTGCTACATTTGCATCTGTGTGTTGGTTTGAACTATGTGATGTGGTTTGCACCTTTATGTTTAAGTGAGAATTGTTATATGATGTGTTTTCTTGTTTTGGATTTGAGACATGTATGTATGTTTAATTATTTAGATATTTTGGTGGGTGAGACTTTTATTTTTAACTGTATTGTAATGTTTGTGTTAGCGAGTAGTTTGTTTTAAAATACTGGGTAGTAACTATTGTGAGTTCTGTGATTTAGTTAGTTTAGAACTTAACTTAATTCTATATCTTTTGTAATGTTCAAAATCTTGCTAACTTAGGTCTTAAATTTGAAACTTAGGAAACTGCTACCCTGTAGTTATCTTTTATCATGTTAGTGTGTTTGCTTTTATCCTGAGATCGTGGCATCAAGTTAGTGTGTTAGTTTACATTTATGTTTTCACCCACTTCTTAGAAGTCTATTGAATCTTTACATGTTAAATTGNGTTGAGAGATTTATTTTATGATTGTAATATGATATGAACTATGTGGTCTGGGCTTGCTATATTTGCATCTGTTTGTTGATTTGAACTATGTGATGTGGTTTGGACTTTTATGTTTAAGTGAGAACTATGATGTGATGTGTTTTCATGTTTTGGACTTGAGCATGTATGTTTATGTACTTCTTTAGACATTGTGATGTGTGAGACTTTTATTTTTAATTATATTATAATGTTTGAGTTAGTTAGTAGTTTATTTTAAATCTAGGGTAGTAATTGTTGTGAGTTTTGTGATTTAGTTAGTTTAGAACTTAACTTAATTCTATATATGTTGTAAAGTTGAAAATCTAGCTAACTTAGATCTTAAATTTAAATTTATGAAACTGCTACCCTATATTTTTCTTTTATCATGTTAGTGTGTTTGTTTTATATGTTGAGAACGTGAAATCAAATTAGTGTGTTAGTTTACTTTGATGTTTATACCCACTGCTTAGAAGTTTAATTGAATCTCTACATGTTAAAGTAAAATGAAAATATAGAAAATTTGATCAAAAATTAATTTTACTCTTATCTCTACATGTTAAATTGAAATGAAAATATAGAAAATTTGATCAAAAATTAATTTTACTCCTGTTTTTAATTTTATACTTGTATCATTAGGGTTTAAAAAACTCCTGTTATTATGTTATTTTAAATTTTCTTTCCTGCTTATATATATCTGATGCTAAATTGTTTAATCTATTAAAAATTTAATTTTGGGGGGGATGAAAAATATTTTCAAAACAGGAATTTTATTTGTTCTTAAATGTGCTACAAGTGAATTTGATTTGAACAGAAAAAAATTGATTATGTATATGAAGTTATATTAGGGAAGTCTGTACTACAAGTAAATTTGATTTTAAAAGAAAAATTGATTATGTATATGAAGTTATATTAGGGAAGTAAAATTTGATTTTAGAAATGTTGATTTTAAAAGAAAAATTGATTGTGTATATGAAGTTATATTAGGGAAGTAAAATTTGATTATAGAAATGAGTAAAAAGAATTTAGCGTTTAAATTTTTAGTAATGAAGAAAAACTTTAAGTTAAAAAGTTTTTAGATGAGAAAATGATTAATATGCGTTACTATCTTTAGCGAGAAAAATTGTATTTTTGAAAAATTTAGATAATTTAGACTTTTATTTTTAATACTTAAATTACTTTTATTAAAATAATTTTCAAAACTATTATTATATTTATAAGTAAAAGACTTATATCAAGACTTTGCTTTAGGAAAGGAGAAGTTGAATTCAAAATTATTAAAGGTCTATCCAGATATCGTAATCCTTACCTGGAAAGAAAAAGAAAAGAAAGAAAGAAAGAAAAGAAAAAGAAAAGAAAAAGAAAAAGAAAAAAAATTAGGAAGGAGAAGCTTGAGGATTAGTGCCTAATAAAAAATTGGTTCTACATTTGATCTTTTTAAAGTATAAGACTTGAGAAACTCTTAAGCTTGTAGATATAATATAGTAAGTAAAATTATTTTTAATGAAAATTTTTAACTGAAGATAATAAAAGAACTAAATTCAAAATTTGGAAAATCTACAATATATTTTTGAATTAGGTAGAAACTCATATTTTCATCTTTCTTAACTTTAAGAATTTCTAAACTTTAAGTTGGTCTCATTTACTGAATATTTTTTCTAAATTAGACTACTTTATTTCTAAATCAAAATTTTAGTAACTCATAAAGAAAATCATATACATATCAAACATATTTAGTTTTTAAAGATTGAAAGGACAAGTAACATTTTAAGTTTGGGAGATTTTGATACACCTAAAATATATAGTATTTTTAGATACATTTTCATACTTAATTTTGAGATATTGCGCTTTAATGAAAGGTATTTTTGTGTTTTTCTTGCAGATGCAGTTAAAAAGGGTGAAAAATGCTTAAAGGAGTGAAAAATGATCAAATTTAGAGCAAAAAGGTAAAAAATGTGCAAAAGATTTTTGGCGCTTAAGCGCCAGATAAGGCACTTAGGCGCCGGTTAAACAGAGAAGGTCATGCCTAAGCTCTAGAGGCCCCACACTTAAGCGCTAGTGGCAGTTATTCGACGAGTAAATTCAGTTTCTGCAAATTTTGAAGAGGTTTTTTAGGCATCCATTAGCATAATAGGTGGTTATAACCACCATGAACCAAAATTATCACGAAAGGATGCATCTCTCGGGGAGATACATCAAATCTAGACATACTTTGAAGAGAAACCAAGACACCTTTTGGAAAATTATAAAAGAAAGAAGATTGAGACTTTGAAAGAGGTCCTGAAAAATATTGGAAATTTTTCGAAGTTCTCATTTGGGGAGTTAGTTCGGAGAGATTTTCAAGTACCACTTTTACTTTTATTTTATCCTTTTTGTTATTTTATTTGGAGTGTTTGTAAAGAGAAGAGAATCAAAGGACTGGAGAACTTAAAATAAGTTTTTATCTTTCTGTTTTGAGACTACTTTTGGTTTTAATTGAGACTTATTGTTGGTTTGACAACATTTCTTCTTTTAAACTAAAGTGTGATTTTATTTTCTCCATGGATTCTGAGTAGTTTTCTTTTTCTTTCTTCTTAAAATGATAAGTAATTAAGTTTTAGATGGAAGTTTTGGAAAGTATTGATCTTCAAGGATGGAAGAAGTTGTGATGATTTAAATCCATGCACTTCATTTACTTCTTGATTCGGCCAATCCAGATGTTAAAATTTGTTGTAAGAATATGTAAGAACCGGGCTAGTATTGTCTCAGTCAAAAATTGGAAAGAATCACATGAGGTTGTAAGTTCATATGATTAAGTGCAAATAAATAAGAAAATATTCATTGAAGGGTGTAGAGTTAGAGGACTTTAAAGTGAGAGGTTAAAGCCCCCAGCTTGGTTTATTGTTTTAGGTTCTAATATGAGAATGTTAGCCCCCAGGTGGAGGGAATCGAGGGAACTCTAAAGTGAGAGCTAGTATTTTTTTACCTAGCCGGTCTTCAGAACTATTCAAACTTTAAATTAGCCAATGTAATTTGGCACAACACAATTTGCATACTTCCACAACAGAATTCCTATACTTATTACTGATTCATAACAAGAAGAAATATATTTTCATATTTCGTGTTTTTCTTCTATAAAAACTCTAGTTATCCTTTTAAATTATTATTGTTCTATCAAAATATTGAAAATACTAAAAATATTTAAATTTTTATTACTATAAAAATCATCTTTAATTTAGATAATTATCTTTTTATTAAAAATAAAAAGTTTGCTGTTCAATAGTGCATATTGTGTATTCTCCCTGTGGGTTTGATATTCAGGTCTTAATAAAAAAGTCTTATATTACTTGATAACGATATGTATACTTACATAGTATCCCAATATATATAAATAAAAAGTAAAAATTTTATTTTTCTTCATGATCAAGTTTTTGGTTTTGTTGCAAAGTAAGAAAATATAAGTGAAATATAATCTGAATTATTGTTGTACTTTACATATTAACAGTATCCAGGGATCAAAACCACATCCTTAATCGAGAGTTTTCTTAAGTAAATTTGCTGTTTTAGGTTAATTAACTATAGAGTCTTGCTCTTATAGAAAGTTTAGACCACAAATTTAATCTAAAACCTGCCTAATCTTTGGCTTAAATAAGGGAAAGATTTGTTGGTTTCTTAAATCGTAAAGTAATACAAATATCTAATATTTCTTAACTTAAATAATCAAACCCATAAAAAATGATATTTTAATCTCTCGATATAGTATACTACTTTTAAAGTCATGTTTGATTATTAAAATAATTAAATCTTATAATCTGCATGAACTTATAAAGACATTCTCAATGACATGTCTAAAAATAAAACCGACACCCTCGTCACTAGATCCCGGTCGACCGAGCAAAGGAGTTCTTGATCTAAACAAGTTGATAAGCCGATGATCCAGGAGTAAATGGTGCCCATTAATTTCTTCCTTACAGGTTTTGAGAGGATTTCCTGGGTCGTCAATCCCATCATCCTCGCTTGAGATTCGACCACCCTTGCCTATTGTTTGGTTTGTTATTACTGACATCTCAGTTGAATTCTCGCCAATACAAGCCAGGGGTGGACCCTAGTCATGATCTTTCAAAGCCTAGTCATCTATACTAAGAGACCATAAATAAAAAGGACTTCCAAAAAAATCAAAATCTGCCTAGAAAGATTGATGCTCCTCACACCAAAGAGTTGATCTAACTCAAATATAATTGACACAAGACCCTTACCTTGTGGCAACAAAGCAGCATGGGCTTCTTGCTTGGCCCACTTGATTGGTGAGTCTTGTGTCGCAGTAGAAGGTTGAGCTGGCAGACCGATGATCAGGTCAGTCCCTTAAATGTTCCTCCATGCAGTGTCGATGAATAAATCAAACGACCCCACCTAATCCACCAACAAAATCAATTTTCTCTTCTCAATGACTATTTTTTCTTCCTTCAACTTTCGTTCAGTACCTCTCCTTTGACCTCTCAAAGGTAGCACAGAGTAGATCTTTGTTGGGGATATTGTCATGGGGATTCGTCACATTCTCCAACATAATGCTAGGAAGTTGATTGATTCAAATGATAAGGGCCACCAAATAAATATAAAACGTGAAGAGTTTCGTCAAGACTTATTTATAAGATCTAAACATATAGAAACCAAGTGAGTTCAATTTTTGAATCTTTGATTAAACATATAAACTTATTTTTTGCATTAAATTCTTTTTTCTTATCGCACCATTAATTTCAAGTTGTAGGAGAATCGAAAAACTAAAATATATACATTAATAATATTTCAGTGGTGATCCTATGATATATGAAGGTCCAGAAGGAAAGAGTATGGCAAAGGAGGACCCACCGACAGAAGATCATGTGGTCCGCTTGTCCAACCGAGTGAAGCTATCCAAGCTAAAGTCAGCAAGGCCAAAGATGATTGAATTATGAAACAAATTGCAGATGATTGGAGGATACACAAACAATCCAACCCAATTGTCACGGGGGAGTCGATCCAAGGAAGATCCGATTCATTTGAATCTTCAACTACTCCCAAGACTTCCAGATGCCCCTCAACATGGGTCAAGGATCGATCGTCCTGCCATATCTGCTGCTTGACTCATACTTACCAAACTCAGTCGACAAAGTTTATCCCATCTAAATTAGGGGATCTGAGTCAACCAAGTTTACTTTACTGCTACCAAGTTTACTTTACTGCTCTTTCTATGTCTCTCTTTCTGTTTATGCTCTTTTTTATTTTAATTCACAGATAAATCAATATTTAACAATATATATGTAGAATTATTTCTTAAATTTTAAAAAATCTAAATGTTTGTTATCCTAAAGTATTATCCCGATAACTGATATTTTAGTGTTCAAATTAAAGCAAAATATTATTGTGTTAGGAAATAAATTATCCCATAATTCCCATCATTCAAAAATTAATATGTATTGCATGGAAATTTCGTTCAGTTATGTATTATCGATTCTGACAAAGCCTCTTCATTACCATATAAGGAGAAAAATTATTTGGTCTGTTCTCCGGAATGTCTAGAGAACAATGAAATGCCAACACCTGGATGTGTTGACCCCACCATTTAAAAAATAAAAAATGCAGCGGAGGCCCGACCCGACCCAACTTTCTTCGATGGAAAAAAGGAATATTATGTACTTTCCCGCTTTTTTGGTCCCATTTTCCCATATTTAAACGAAGCTTCTTATTTTTTAGGGTGGCACATTTTTCATTTGTTATCCTGACGAGCTGCTGCGACGATGGACTACTCTCAAACCAAGACATATTGTTGATGGATCTCCAAGACAATGGTAATGAGTTTCAGATTGAGGTGAGTTTAGCTTTGATTGGAATGTGTCCATTATCATGAAGCCATTGTTTATGTTAAAGGTCAATGGTTTGCGTGGTTATATTTGTGGTTTAGGGTTATTTAGTCGTGAAATACTTATGGATGTATTAGTGTTTCCTCAGTTTAAATTGAGTATTTTTTATGTTATTATGGGGTTATTATGTTATTATTATAGTGTTATTTGTCCTTTAAACATTTTAAGATGGAAGTTCTGAAGGATAATGTTAGTTTTGTATTATTCTGGTATTATTTTGGGTTTATTTTGTACTCTCTATGTTTCTAGACAGAAGTTCCTATGAATAGTTTTATTCATGTTTTATTATATTATTTTGGTGTGGTTATTGTGATGTTATTGTAGTATTATTTTTCTTTTATATGTTTCTAAGAAGTTCTTGAAGGCAATGATACTGATGTGTTATTCTTGTATTATTGTGGGTTTATTCTGGTATTTCTTGTGGTTCTTAAGGTTATTGTTATTCCGGTTTTATTGTGGTATGATTACGGTATTTCTTTCATTGATTTGTTAACATTATGCAAATTGTTAAGTTGCTGGGTTCAGAAATGCTATCAATGATCCAATTGTGAAGAATTTTCTTTTGACCATTGTCCACAATGAGCAAGAAGCATATGATAACTATTGTGCCTATGCACACCTTATTGGTTTCACTATCCAAAAGGACCACAACAGTTTTTGGCCAAACTCAAAGAAGCTTAAGACAAAGGAATATTTATGTGGAAAAGCTGGCCACAAGAGAGAGTTAAAGATAACTAATATGGAAAAGTACAGAAAAGCTGACACAAGGAATGATTTGCTATGCTATTGATGTTGAGGGCAACTGGACGATTAAGAAATTTGTTGAAAGTCATAACAACCCCTTGGCAGAAACTGGGGTAAACATCTTTTGCGTTCCAGTAGAAAGATAAGTGAGATAAATGCAGATGTGCTGAGGTCCATGACAGGATCAGGGTTTAGAGCAACAGATGCATTTAAATTCATTGCTACAAAGGTTGGGGGAGTAGAGAATATGGATTGTGAAGCGAGATGCATATAATTTTATTCAAAGAGGTAGAAGAGATAGAATTGAACATGGCGATGCTAATTCATTACTACAACTTTTCATGGAAAGGCAAGCTGAGGATAGCATGTTTGCTTGGGACGTCTAAACTGACGAGGTTGGCAAAGTAACGAGCTTTTTTTGGAGTGATGACATATCCAGGCTTGATTATGACATTTTCGGGGATGTCATAATTTTTTATACAAGTTACAGACTGAATAAGTATAATCTATGTTGTGCTTCTTTTGTGGGGGTTAACTACCATTGGCAAAATATTCTCTTTGGAATTGGGTTATTGTCAGACGAGACGATTAGTTATTTTAAGTGGTTATTTACAGCATTCTTTTGTGTAATGGATGTTAAGCATTCAATTACAATTTTTACTGATCAGGATCAGACAATGGCAAGAGCTATCCAAGATTGTCTCCCACATACACGACATATATTTTGTCAGTGGCATATCTACAAGAAACTTCCATCAAAGGTGCATTGTGGTATTAGCATCAAGAGTGTTAGCAACCTTTTTTATAAATGCATGAGCAAGTGTGACTCCAAGGAAGAGTTTGAAGAGACTTGGTCTCTAATGATTCAGCAAGGAAACCTACACTATAACGTGTGGTTAGATGATTTGTACAACATAAGACATATGTGGTCTACACCTTCGACAAAGACATATTTGGAATGGAGATCCTATCAACACAAAGAAGCGAGTCCACAAATAATATATATCATGGTGTATGCAAGCCCACAAGCTCCCTCACAAAATGTTCTCTGGGCCTTGAAAATGTTATGAAATCATGGAGAAGAAATAATAAGGATGAAGACTTTAAAAGTGCTCAGTATGTTATTACACCTGTGGTTAAAAGGAGTCTAGTCTTGAGGCAAATTGTTTCATTTTATACAAGGAAGCTCTACTCAATGTATGAGGGAGAGTTATTGCATGGTTCCTGTGGACTAGCCGTCGAAGTCTCTGTAGAAAGTGATTCTGAATATTACGTAAGAAATTTGGATAATCAGGGGAGAAACAAACCCTAGATTGTTAATTTTGATAAGATTAATTATGATATCACATGCAGCTGCAAAACATTTGAGATGATGGGGTTATTGTGTGCTCATTGTCTACGTGTTCTTAATTTCATAAATATAACAAAGATTTCTGACAAATATTTCTTATTGCGATGGTCTGTGCATGTGAAGAGGGATATCTATAATAGTGTTGGATACAAACATCTTAAGGAGCTCCAACTATCCAATGGATCTTCAAGTGGTTTTTTATTTCGCACACATGCTTAGAAGTTTGCCTATCAACTTATTAATAGAGCACAAGTTATTGAATTATTTGAGCAACGTATGCTGAAAACATTTAAAAATTTATAAATATACTTTGATGACATATTAGTCGAGAAAAAACCTCAGGTAAAGAATAAGAACAAAAAGAAGAAATCATTGAATATAGAGTGCAACTTAAATGACCCGGGGAAGATGAGACCAAAAGAAATCTCCACTTCTATGTTAAAAGGTTACTGGGAGAATAATAAGAGAGTAAAAAGTATGTATGTCTACATTAAAGAACTACTAAACCATTTGAGAGTGTATCTACATTACTCTAACTTAAACCATTTGAATACAGAAAAGGTCAAGAAGCTTCAACAAGTAAAGAACCACATATCCAATGTAACACAAATTTGACTGCAATATCAGATAGTCTCAGTCAGGGATGTTTTTGAAATTGCATGCATGTACACATTATTTTAAATAAAATAAGTTCTTGAGTGTTAATTTAATGGTTCTCTTAAATAACATGAATATTCTACACCGCAACCATCACAAACTTACACTGAAATGTTGATGCAGTTCATTGTTGAACTCTATGTGCAATATATGAGATATCAATCTTGAAATTCCTTTAAATGGATGTATTACATAATCAAATTATATTGAAAATCTTAAAATACTTTGAGTTTTGTAAAATTGTTGAAGCAGTGTTTGGTTTTATTCTGACAGTTTTATGGTAATATTAAGACAGTATTGTGACAAAAAATTCTTGTGGCATTGTGGCTAATTTTTTGGTATTATTAGATTATTCAGTCGCGCTAAGGGATTATTCCCCTATGTGATTGAGGTAATATATTGATGGGCGTTTGGATGGAATTATTCAACGGAAATAAAAGAATATTCCCACATAATATTTGAATATTCTGCAGTTGGATTGGAATATTCTGCGGTTTCATTCTAGCTTGATTGGAGGAGAAAACGTCGCGGTCGGATTGGAATATTCCGCCGTATTATTGAAGCATTATTGGAATCTTCCGTCGTGTTATTGAAGCATTATTGGAATATTACAAAAAAAAAAATAGTTTAAAATAAATAATAATTATACGAAATATCTAAATAAGTTATTAAAAATAAATTTGAATAAAAAAAAAGTTTTTAAAAATAAAAAATCAATTTGGATCAGTTCTCAAAGTTAAAATTTAATTCACAGCTGGCTAAATTAAATTGTAAAATATAAATTTGTTTTAACTATATTTACTTATTACAAAATTCAATTCTTATTGCTAAAAACATAAATAAAATTATAAGCATTGCTACTTAAACGTTATACAAATCAAATTTGAATAATGTGAAACTCAGGAAGTCTATAGAATTTATGAATCATATGTGTCGTTTGAGACAGTTAATCACATTGGAACTTCATTGAATCAATTAGTGTACCAATTTTGATTAGAACTGCTCCAACCTGATCAAAATTGCAGCACTATTGTTTGGTATACAGCAACTGTGATATCCAATCCAAGGGTTCAACCTCGAAATAGATAATATATAAACATATAGAAACACATATACATAAGAATTTTGCTAATTATAGTGACATAGCCCAGGAACATAGATCATGGGCAAACTCTGCCCTAAATTTCGACATATCCGCCTACCAATCTTTCTCTTCACTCCAGTCACTTTGGTGGACTTGAACTAACTTTTTCATAAACTTGGATACAAACATGCCACAGTCAACGCCATTATTCTGTACAGAGACTCCATCCACAAGTGATAGTGATCAATTGGCCACATTAGCTCTGAACTCATTTCAGCAATCTTTTATAAACAATTTTATGAGGAAAATTATCATGTGGAAGTGATTAGTGCATTTAGATAGCTGAATAAGAATGAGATATTCTATGAAGAATACTTACAACGTCATAGCACACCCCGTTGTGCATCTTGTTGGGTAATAAATAGTACAACTTCCATTTTCTATTTCTGAAATCAGCAATCAGCAGTATCCAGTGATCATTGTGAATAATATGAAATAATATGATGTCGGCCTTTTTTACCTCAGCTGTTGTGATATATCCAACCAATGAACAAGATTGGCCACGTCTAAGCATCTGTATTATATCATGCAAAAATGTTACTGATCATATTATGAATTTAATAATTAAGTATAATTTATGACTTACCCAGTATAATGGTGTGACATATAAATTTGGTCTGAATGAATTAGGATAGCTATCCTTCCTTCTCTTTAATTGGGCGGCAAATGCATCTAAATGTTCCTTTGCAATCCAACCCCCTTGTAGTAAATCTAACACTCAATCATAGTCTATGAAAACACCCCCGTTGTTGAACAAAATATCATGTCTGCAGTGTACATGGACATTGAGTCATTGATTGTAAACCAATTGCAATACATAGATTGAAAAGAAGGCCTACTCACCTTTGATTGTACATGGACAATCATTCATCTATTACGGATTGCATTTCCAGGGATATAAGCACTCTGCCAGGATAATCGATATTGGGCACCAAGCGTTGTAGCTACAAGAAAACACTAATTAAGAGATATATGACGTAAATCTAACAAGTAAAAAACTATGTATGGAAACTCATTTCATCATACCACTATTATAGGTTCTTCTACAATGGCTAGGCTTTGTACACCTGGTGATTTTGATGGTTCTTCTACAATGGTCGAGCTATATACAACAGGAGATATAATAATCTTAAGGTCCTTTTTGGCCTCGGCCTTACTATCTACAATTGGAGTTGTTATTGTTTCGTTATCATGTGATTTTGTTGGTTCTTCTATAATGGCAAATGCATCTACCTGTTTGGTATTTACAAGGAAATCCTCAGGCCTTATGACGGGAGTCTTCGGAATAACATCTGAGGGTTGAACAACATCCATTTTTGGTTTTCTTCTTTTATACTCAAAACCAGCATAAGGGGAAGCCAACTTTCTCTTGCTTCTACTTCGCCGACCCTTCACCCTTTCAATTAAGCTGCTAACAAGTTGCTCATGGGTTCCTTCTTCTGGTAACTTAATCACTTCCTCACCAAGTGTTGATTGATATGTTCCCATTTCATTCATCTCATCAACCGCTTCAACAGGAGATGGTTGTCGGGTTCCATATTCGAATCCAATGTTTTTTTCTACAGAAGAAGACAACTGAGTGTACTTCTCCTTCAACTCTTTGCCTTTCTCAATGCTTGGTTGCCCAGATTTTTCAATGCTACTCTGCAGTCCTGACATTGTCTCTTGTATATTTAAGACTCATGTATTTATTGTAGTGAGTGCTCCTTGGAATTCCCTCAACCATTTCTCCTGAGCTCTAAGTAGCTCAATGATTACTTTGAGGCTTTGATTGACTCCACCTTTTGCTGGCTCTTGGGTGATGTCGCTCGAAAGAAACAGTCCCACATCATATTGCACTGGTGATTGTGGTTTGGCTTGTGCTTCTTGTTGTGTGACTGCCCTTTCCATACTAGATAATCCTTCATCAGGCTTGGCTAGCAAATGACGTTCTTCCTCTTTCAAATCCAAGAATTTATCATGAACCTACAATTTAATTAAGCATTATAGGACGTTAAAAAATAATAGCATAACACATGATTACAACAAGAGCTAAAAAAGTGTAATTTAAATCACTTACTTGTGCTAGACTGAGTCTCTTGAAGGCTATGTCAAGTTTCGACGAATTCCAACTTGCATCGGTCGACCACCTCAACATTTTGGGTCTGGCCTCGGGATGAGCAGGAGTGAACAAAGTTGTATGCTCATAAAACCATAGCTGTGTATAAGTAATGTCATATGATGTTTTGTACAAAATGAATGAATTTTATGGGTTAATATAATGCACTTAGCGTTAGGAGATAATGAAAACTATTTATATATGTTCAATGAAAAAATCACATAACACTACAGGCCAATTAAATGAGCTGAATGTTTGTACGTTCTCAGCAAAAGTTTAAAGTTCCTTGGGAACACTAAGGTTGCTAGAAGGGAAAAATAAGTTTGAGATAAAAAACTTTAAAAACAATTCATCAAAAGGTGTAGAACACTCCCCGCTTGACACATTCAAAATCTCATGCTTAATTTGGCCTGCATCGACACTGAAAGATGGGGTTTTTTTCCATTTTGGCACTTCTCCTCTGTTCGACATGCCTATTAGCAGGGCAATCTCATTAAAGCTTATTCTGAGATCTTTCCCGCCAATTCTAAATACCATTCGCTCATATTGCCAACACTTTAATATTTGTAGTGTGAGAAGCGGATAAGGAGACAGATCAAAAAATTGATCAACATTCAATGGTCTCAGGCTATTCATTCTCTCCTCTGATAAGCCAAGCTTGACTTTATCAAGAACATCTTATATAACAGATGGACTACACCTGCAACTGAAGAACCTTGAGTTCACAAACCTACAAATAAAAAAAAACATGCAAAAAATATAGCTAATTAGCTATCTATAAATCAATAAAACGAGAACCCTAAACAAAAAAAAAACCTTAAAAGCATTAAAGAGATGGAGATGTTATTCAAGTTTTATTAATGTATCCTTTTAGTGTTCTTGAGGTGTTATTGAAACGTTATTATGGTTTTATCATGATTTTATTATGGTATTATTATACGATTATTATGGTATTATTATATCACTAGTGTTATTATGATATTATTATGATATTATTATGGTGTTATTATGATATTATTATGGTGTTGGTGTTATTATAATATTATTTTGGTAATATTTCAGTATTATTATGGATTTATTATAGTGTTATATAAAAAAAGTATCGAATTATTACCATACTGCAATGCTAGATTTTGAGAGCAATAACAAAAAGAAAATATATTACCTTGATGCGCTTTCATGTCTCTTGAGCTCTTTGGTGTTCTTCTTCTTCATCTCTTTTTCTTCCTTCCAATGCTCTGTAGCTTCCATCGTCTCGGGCATTTCAGTCTCTTCGGTCTCGTCAGTGGGCTCATTAGCTTCCATTTCTTGTGTGAAGAGGGGACTTTAATTGGGCGAATTCTCTTGCAACAGAGGATGGAGCATGCGAAACAGCCCGAGCATTTTATCTTCAACTTTATTTTGATAGTTTAAATTCCGTCCAACCGTGTAATTAGAAATCTTTTTTTTATTTATTTAGGAGCGAGGCCCACAAATACATGTGGATTGTGATTATTTGATTGGAGCAAGACGCGGTTGGTGCTCCGGACCCAATACGGGACTCTGCCCTTTATTTTCACTCCTTCCGCTTTTTCGACCCCGTTTTTGTGCAGAGAAAGGGCACGGGAGCATGGGTTCCGCGAGCGGAAGCAAACCTCCTTCGAAGCCAATGAGGAGAGAAATTGCCTTCTCGTCTCTTTCCCCTTCAAATCCTAACGGAGAAACGACGTTAAACACAAACCCTAAACCTAAATTTGACCCGGAACTCGCCCTACCGGCCGTTTCCGGCGGACCTGACGCTGGATCCATTGCCATGTCGATCGATGGAGCGGAGGAGGACGATGTGTTTGCTGGAGCGGAGTTTCTTTCAAGGGAGGAGGTCCTCCGGCGCCGATCTCGCCGACTGAAGCAGCTGAATCGGTGCTATCGTAAGCATTATTGGGCGCTTATGGAGGAGATTAGGGTCAAGCATAGGGACTATTATTGGGAGTTTGGGAAGAGTCCAGTCGAGGAGGACAACGCTGCCACTGCACACGGAGTGGGGACTGGCGAAGCAGGGTTAGGGCAGGCCGAAGGGGAAAATGGGAGTTCTTCAAAGGGTGAGAGAAAGCGGTGCGCTTGCGCTGGGTGCAAATCGAAGGCCATGCCACTAACTAATTATTGCCATCCTCACATTCTCTTTGATACTAATCAGACTCTATATAAGGCTTGCAACCATGTTATTAAGAGGTATAAATCCGTTTTACTTATATTTCTCTGTTGTCTTGTTCCTCTTCCTCCTCCTCACCATGGCTTAGGTAACGTACTCTGTTTTACTTCTATGCAGAAAGTTAGTGCTTCCTAAATGCTACCTTCAAATGCATATTTATTTCTATTTTTCCCTTTTCTGGTTAAGTTGTGCTTGATTGCTGGTGTGTTTGGTTTGAAAATGGGTTTTATGTGTTTTAACTATTTTTTTGCAATTGTTTTGTGATAGTGTATGAGTAATGAGAAAAAAAATTAATTTTCTTTTGGAGATGAAATTTGTTTGATTTCTATGTCTCTCATGGATGTATTCTGATCTCGTAATGCGAACATAATATGTCTGTCACCTGCACATAAAATTCAAGCACGGTGTTGTATTTTGATTATTTCCTATTGGCCAAACTTTACCCGCTGAAACGATAAAAGTCTTTCTAATGTGTCTTTGTAGATTGCATCTTGGTTGGTTTTTTCTTACTCGATTGATTTTTCACTGGTTGAGTAGTTGGAATGAGGAGTTATTTTGGCAGTCAATGACAGCCTTATGAAATCTTCATCTTTTTGCAAGTGTGTGAACAAAAACTTGAATTATCATGTGGATCATTCACTGGACGGTGCAAAGCTGATTCTAGTTTCACTATGAATCAATGTGATGAAGCTATGAATTAAAGCGGTTCAGAAGAGCTGGGTGGAGAGGGAGGTTATGACTCTTCTTTTCCTTTTTTTTTTTTGTTTTATTGCTGGGAAACATTTTTAAGGGTTTTCATTCATCTTGTTTTTTGCAGTTTTCCTCCTATGGGGGGCCAACGCTCTATAAAGATTGTTTTTTCCCTCCTCATTTGTTGTAGTGGTAGTGGTCAAGTGACTGAGCTTGGGTTGTTTTTGCTTGAGTTATTTTAGAATAGCATAGCATGTAAGATGAACCACTGATAGTTAGGAGAAGATCACTCTGGCGATGCTGCCAGCCTGTGATATTTGAGTTAAGTGAATATATAGAATCAAATTTTGGCATTTCATGCTTCTATAAACTACTTATCATGTTCAAACCTTTGTTTAAAAAAATATTGTTTATTGTATCTGCTTAACCGTTTGGTATTGAAATTTATATTTTGCTTGAGATTTGTTTTTCTTGCGGACTATTGGTGGTTAAGTTTCAATTTAAAGCTAAAGTTAGCCCATAGTGTTTTCTTTTTATTTGAGTTCTGTTGCCCCTTAATTCATATACTGCTTACATTAGAACATTTTAAGCTGTTGTCTCATCCCTTTCCCTTTGCCAAGATATGATATGGATGCAATCTTCTCCTTTGTTATTTCAATTTTTATTCTAGTACCTACTATAGCCTTAATAGTTTGTATTACTATGGTTATCTGAAATGTTTTGTTACAATCATCAAAACCCATCTAATATCTCTGTATTTCTTGTTATATTATGTCTATGTTTTTTTCTTATGTTAAATATGATATTTTTTTTTTGCAATCTTATTTTGAATTTTATTGATATAAATTAGATCTGATAACCACCCTATTGAACATGGAGGCTTAGTTCACTTTGGGCATCATAATGGGTATTCTAATGACTATGTAGAATTAATATGGTTTAAATTTTCTATTTTGGTAATTACTTTTTAGTTGATTTTTTTTTTTAATTTGTACAATCTTCAATTTGGTTGTGCTGCAACTTTTACCGTTTTCTTCATCTTTTGTGCTTGTATGTTTCTATGTTCACATATAATTTAGTTATTGCCACAAGTATTTTTTTTATTTTTTGTTCATCAATTTTCTTTTTTTGGGGCATTAAATTTGCTGTTCTATCCGGTCAAGACATAGCATATTCTATCTTCTATTTGCTTAATCTTTCCTTATGGTATATCTATGATTCTTTTTTAAAATTTTAAATTGAACATTAAAGAGGCTATTATAAGGTAAGAGGTCATAATAGAAATTGTCAGAGTTTTGATAAAAATATGTTGAATACTGAATAGGCTCGATTGCCTTTTCCCTTTGCTTTCATTCCGTTAAATAACAATCTTACAATCTATTTTAGGTACAAAATAAAGTGCATATAATATATTTTAGGTAACTTAATAATATATATTCCTAATTTAAATATTCAGCTAAAAGAGAAATATATCAGAATAAATATATTCGAAGTAAGGAAGCTTCTAATTATAGAAAACTCTTAATTTAGCTGCCTGATTTTCATCCTTTCTGGTTGACATCTCCCCTCAAATTGATGCTGACCGATCAGTAAGCATCAATTTGCCAACGAGAAGTTGATAACATTGTCGGGACAAATAATCCTCAATCCATGAGTGCCGAAGCCTCAGAGTTCCGAAGCCTAAAAATGCCAAAGTCTGAAAATTTTGAAGCCCGAAAGGCCGAAGCCTGAGAGTGTCGAAACCCATGAGTGCCAAAGCCTAAGAGTGTTGAAGCCTGAAAGTGCCGAAGCCCGATAAGCTGAAACATATGACAGAGAAAACTCTTAATTTGGCTGTCTGATTTCCATCCTTCTTGATTGACAAATGTCAATTAAAGAGGCTGATATAACGATTACTAATATTCCTTCCATAGTTTTTATACAAAAATAACTCAAGATTCCAAGGAAATTGAATTAGCTATCGTTGGAAGATGATGTGTTTTAAGAGTTGAGAATAATTGAATCAGATCTAAAATAACAAAAATGGAGAAAATATTGCCCATTGGGGAGTTTGAAATGAAAGAAAATTTAACTTCAAATTGCATGTGCACGAGGCTTCCAGTAACGCAGCACATTTTTTATGCAACCTAACCTTTATCAACAGAGAAATGATTTCCTGCTTTCAATGATCTTTTTAGACACTATAGGACAACCTAATTGTTGTTTTTGCGTTATAGGATAACTCCTAGGGATGACAATATACCAAATTCAAAATTTGAGTTGGATATTATTATGAGAAATGAAAGCTTTCAACTTGATGGAGAAACCAGATAGATTTATAGGATTTGCCGACATGTTTATTGTCAGATTTGTAGAGTTGTAATGGAGAACAAAACTTACTAAAAGAAAATCGGCTCATGAAAGTTGAGTTATTTGCAAGACTTTTAAGACTGGTCAATATCTTGTTGATTCAAAGTATTTTTAATGATAATGCATTCTTATATTGGTCATTTTGAATTGACTTGTTTGTTGTCAATTTAAGACTAAACAAGTTGGATTTAGTGAATAGTAGGTAGTAAAGATGTTTATGCTATAAAATATCTCTTGGGGGTGTTTCAAACAAGTAACTTGGATTTTGTCAGAAATGAGTAATAAGATGATTCTGTGGTAGAATTAAGAAGGGTCGAGCCAAAAAAGATTAGGCGGATGTAGGCTACATCTATTAAAAATATCACTATAAACTATAGTAATTTGGGCATGTGTCAGACAGTTAAAAATGCATCAAAAAAAGGGGTTGTTGATAGTATTAATGTACTTATAAGAAAAATGAAGAATATTTTAAAATTCGCTAGAATGTATGAAAAATTATGCGTTAAAATAAAGTAAATATCTTATGTAACACTTTAGAAGAATGGTCAGATTCAAAGAATGGTAAGGTTAATAATGATAAAATGAATTTTGTTAATTGAGAATTTTAACCGAAGAAAAGAATTGGAAGTGACTGATTAGAGCAAATACTTGTTTAGGATCAGCTGGAGATCAAGTAAATAGGTTTTACTGAGAATATGGGCTTCATAAAGCAGATAACAGAAGAGTTTATTGAAGGATAAGAGAAGATGAAACACAAACTGAATTAAAGAATTATTTTTAATGTGAGAATTTGAGATATGTTAATTATTTGATTATTTATTTATTGAAGACCACTTATTTTTTATTTGCCGTGATTATGAATATATGCAGCACAAACAACGTTCCCCAAATCTGCGCCAAACCTGTTCTTAGAGCTGCATCCCCATCTCTATGTCCTGCCCACTTTCAGAGGGCTCAGAGGCAAGTTTCGCAGGCTTTGAAGAAGGCAGGATTGAATGTATACTTCTACAACAAACCTTTTCCAAAGCTTAGTTTGCTGATTTCCGAGTGTGTGAGGCAGATTCAAGCTAAAAGACGTAGAAAAAGGTCTGGAAAAACTAATGCAGAAAAAATTGAAGAAGATGATGAAAATGTTACCTGATGTAAATAATCTTTTATTTAATCTTGCTGCTTAAGATTCAAACTAAACATCAGCGTAAATGAAGGACTCAGTGCTCCAGACCCTTTCAATAATTCTTACATTTGTTCAAGGTATGATTTTACACCTTCAACTTGAATTCTTTTTTCTTCAAAAGTTTTGCCATGGAGCAGGTTTTTGAGTTTCCTGGAACATTTCAGATTTGAAGAAGCTGCTATCCGTCCCATTCAATGGCTTACTTCAATCTAAGTACGTCATTTGGTTTATTAGCTCAATAACAGCAATTTACTTTCTAACCTTTATGTAAATAGGTATTTACCTGTTGCAATCCCAAAGGATTCTTTTGCATAGTTGAATTAGCCACCTGCATATCATTCTGAGGGCTAATTCTGTAGCATGAAAAGAGAAAATATATCATCGTTTTTGGGAGTGCATTGAACTGAGATAGTGTTGTGGAGTTAGAAATAATTTTTCATTTTTATAATTATGACAGACTAAAACATTGTTAAAACAGGCATTTATATACCTAACAGCTAAATTTTACTGTTTACATTTTTGCCACCCAAATCTTACATATCACATAAAAAAAACAATTATTTTGGCTTTTAAAAGGTGAAATACACCATTTTATGCGAATGTCTGGCGGTGTAAATGTAAAAATTAAAGTTTGGTGTTAGATATGTAATACCATAATAATTGGGTGGTATGTATGTAAATCTTCCTTTTCAAAAAGCATGATTTCTAACTTGAGCAGCAAAATGAGCCCTGCTGCCGTTACCAGTTTTGATGTTTTCATTTTTGTATGCGGCATATGCTTAGTTATGTTGTATTTATTTACCTTAGATTGATTGCTCTTCTTAAAGGAACATTGATGTTCAAAAATTATTGTTTTTTAAGATTTTTTGTATCCGCTGTTTATTCATGTCTTGGTTGTGTTGCCAGATTTTAGGATTTTTTCTTTACTGTGATCAGACTTGGCAAACGTCATCTTCTTAATGCTACTATTGATTTCATATTTTCAATACTAAGATATAATTTCATACATCCGAATATCTTTTTACTGCAATTTAGAACCAATTTAGTAATTCTCTTGGATCACCCTGCCAATTTATCTTGAATTAATGTTTATTAGAGGCTGGGCAGTAGTTTGAATCAAAAAAATTTTGATTGACATGAAAAACGCTCCTTTTGAGATATTTAAGATTGATTATGAAAATATTACTAAATATAATATAATATTACATCATTCTATTATTTGTAATTGATTCGCATAAAAAAAATTGGAGCTCTTACTATTTTTTAAAGCCTTTCAGACGTTGCTGGAATAAATGCGCTGTTGTTTGTTTGTTCGTTCTAATGAAGCTTTGCAAATTTAAAACAAAGTTTTCTTTAGGTTTTTTACATTTTACTTTTTTAGCGGAGTAAATATAATGATTTTTAAATGTTATTTTAGTCAAAAGTTTGAGGTATTGAAAAAAAAAAAAAAAGAGTTTTGAGGGATTCTAATAAACTCTGGCTATTTTAGAAATATAGATCAAATAACGTTCACTTGATTTTAAATAGTTTTTGTGGTAAATCATTTTATCATTTGTTAATTGAGCTGACTAGAAAGAAATTTATGAGGTAGCAGATTATTTCATGTCATACGATATTAAACTCTGAATAGATATTAAGAACATTTTGTCGACCAAAACCACTGAAAATGAGAGAACTGATGTCAGAACAAGATAACAATTAAGATAAACATAAAAATCTTTTTAGATATATATGTTTATATACAATCTCAATTCTTATGTGTTATCTTAAACCTAAACTTCACGTGAGGGATTCGGAATCAGGTTATAATCGCTTGGCTTGCTGGAATTTGCAATTTTTTATTTATTTTTGTAATCAATTAAAAAATGGATTTTTGTCGAATTTAGTCCATCGTCGCAAAATAGCACTAATTTCTGCATGCACTACAACTTCGCTATGCATGGAAACGTGTATTTCAATTTTAAAAAGATTAAGTTGTGATAGTTCCTATGTGATATCAAAAACTTGGGTGATATAAAGCTAAAAATTAAAATTTAGGTTTTAGTTAATTATATGGGAGTCGGGCTTTATGTATATCATAATTTGGCTCACAAAACGCTTTGCGAGTTGATGTGCAAACGACTCCGGGTCCTAAGTTTCATGCTAACGTTTGTTTTGTCTTTTATATTTCAATCAGTTGAATAAAATAAAAATTCCAGAAGCATCGAGATTAGATTCCGGCGTCTAAAATAGAAAATTTAAAAATTAAGGCAAATAATAGCTCAAAGTTTCTCCTGGCTGAAATCTAAAAATATTTTTTTCGAGATTTGAAATTCATTTTTTACCGTTCACTCAGATAACAGCATACATATATTAGCCGGGAGGTTAAGGGCCATCTGTGATGAATTTTGAATTTTATTTTATTTTGTATATAATTTTTTATTTAAAATAAATATGTTTAGTATGCTATAAAATATTTAGTTATTTACTAAAATATTCTGGACAATTCTTAGAGATTTATAATATTTTTAAAAATATATTTTTTTAAATAAATTTAAAATAAAACATGTAATACAATGCACTAAATAAATATACATTTTTAAATAAAACATGTAATACAATGCACTAAAATATGTTTGGAGTTCCTTTTTTTTATTTAAATAGTAAAAAAATATATGCTTGTTTTCCTTGAATAGGGAAGTTACAGGTTATTATTATCTGTAGGTGTGTTTGTGCCTTTTTGTATTTATAATCGATTTTGACATCTTTTTGTATGGATGCTGGTTGGCTTTTACTTTGAGAAATCAAACAACTTTTTTTTGGCACCGGTCGACCTTTGTTCTAGAAAATTGGTCGAATTTGAGTGTTGTAGCCGATTGGCCTTAGGGTGACTGGTCGGCTTATCTCTACATACCCTTAGGGAGTTGGTAAGAGAGCTTCACATTGATACTTGTATGCTTGTTTGGGGGTTAGAACTTCATTTAATCGTTGGTGTGGATGTTTGTCTCTTGCTAGCTTGGGTGGCCTTTTGGTCGTCGAACTTGCCTTCGGTTGATTGGTAGTCATTCGGTCAATTTTCAACTCTTCGATCGACTGGCTATCGACCGACTGGTGGTCATCAGCCAGTCGGCTTCATGAGTACCTATATCATTTCATATGGGCTTTGAGTCATCTCCTTTAATTTGAACAGTTGGATAGTTTCAAGATTCATAAAAACCAATTTTGGGTGTACACATTAAGTTCCATACTTTTCTTGTTCCTTGATAGCGAGTTAGATAAGGATAATAAAAATTTTTAAGCAATAAATCAAATCTTAATAGTCATAATTTAATATAATGATTAAAATCCCTATATTTTTTTGTCCATGACCCTTATATATAAAATGTAGCAGGTGGTTCTCAATTCTTGAGTATGTTTCTCCTTGCATCTGCTCGGCTTATGTTGCCCTTATGAAGAAAGAATCTGATTTGAAGCCAAAATCCATTGATCGCCCTAAAATGCTAGCAGCTTTTAGGGTGAAGGCAGACCAAGGAAGAAGAAGTGGAAGAAGAAGCTCTCCAAAAAGCTAAAGCCATCTGAGCAAGCGGAGCAAGAGTGGTTGGATTTGATCTAGGAGACTCCAAAGAAGGGCCGACCCAATATTGGAATGAGCTAGTGGTTTGATAGCTAGCTCGTCGACTAAGGCCCAAGTTGTGGTTATGGGTCGGTCAGAGACTATGGCTGCCTCTCATATGACTTATGTACTAGAAGTTAGTGGGGGTGATCAGTCAGCCAGCAAGAAAAGAGTGGCTTATGATCCTTCATCACTGGATGTAGGCGGAGCTATATGACTCGTCGATTAATACGTATGTTTATTTTTATTTTAGGTTTTACATAGATTTTTAATCCTTAATTATTGACTTTTGTTTCTTAAGGAAAAAGTGCTTGTCAATCTCACTTTTTGTTGAGATCTAGTTTTCTTTCATTAGAAGCCTGGGATCTAGTCATAAGACTTTCTTGTTGACAATCCTAGAGGACTAGTAATGGAACCCTACCCCATTAGAGATTCTAAACACCTCTTTGCTCTTCTTGGAGTTCCACATGTTTGTTTATAACCTCTAGCACTTAGTAGGATGGAGCCAAGCAACAGGGAGCTCAAGAGGAGTCCCCCTAGGACGGTCTGGCCTCGGGTTAGCCATGGGTGGTGTGGTTTTTATCAGTCTTCCACACACACACTCGAACCCTTCACTTTCACTCACAGCCTAAAACCCTGAAACCAAATACGCTTAGCGTCAGCTCCAAATTCTGTTGCACTTAGAGTCGCTTTCCTTCCAAGCTTTCCAGCTCTTCCAACCAAAATTTGGCATTTTCTCGATTAGTAATTTTGTTGGCAATGACAACCATGAGAGACGACAGTTGAACCTTTAAAGGAAGTACAACCTTGGACCCGTACAAAAGACTGTAAGGCGTAGACTGCGTAGGAGTCCTAAATGTCATTATGTAGGCTCATAAGGCTTCTAATAACTGCTCATGCCAATTTCTTTTATTTTCATCCAAAGTTTTCCTCAAGATTTGGACAAGAGTTTTATTAAAAGCCTCAGCCAAGCTGTTCGCTCTCGGGAAGTAGATCGTCGAGTAGCGCCAATCTATCCCGTGTTTCCTAATGAAATTATTTATCCTTGTACTCTTGAATGTGGACCCATTATCTAAAATGATTATGTGTGGTACCCCGAAAATGGTAGACAATTTGGTCCTTAAAAAACTACAGAACGTGGTGTGCTTTCACCTTCATGAGTGGTACTGCCTCTGCCCATTTCAAAAAGTAACCAGTAGCTGCGAGGATGAATTGGTGACCTTTGGAAGCTGGGGGCTCTATCGAGCCCACAATATATGTGCCCCGACACTCGAACGGCCACGACACGATGGTCAAATGCATCACATTCAAAGGTTAGTGTAGAACCACTCAGTGCACTTGACACTGATGACAACTCTTGGTGACCTTCATGCAGTCAGTCATCATCGCAGGCCAGTAGTATCCTAGCATCTTAATCTTCATTTTCATCTTTGGACTAGACTAATGAGCGCCACAAAGTATTGCGTGCACCTCCTTGACAATATTCTGTGGACCCACTCAGACATCTCAACCACATCTGATCAAACGACCTTGTATGCAAGACATCATTGTTTTCGTTCGTTTTTCTCTCTTTGTTTTTAAAAGGAGTCGCCAGCTTGTCGATCGTCGTATACTTCCCCCATTCGAATAAATCTCCCTTCCGAATCATATATGTGATTCAAAGAGGAGAGGAAACGAATAAGAAGGGACATACGACAAAGCGACAAACAAGAGAAAACACAAAACGTGGAGAGCCTACGTGCGGTAAACCTCGCAAGGATGGGTTAAGAGTGTCCGTTTAAACAAGATCGGGCGAAAGCACTTTAAACCGATATCCGCGAAAGAATACCTTTGTAGACTACCCATAACCAAAGATTCAGGTGTAGGTGCCTGTTCTGGGGTCAAGAGCACTCCCAAGGGGACGTATCCCACTTGGTTAATTACATCTTGGGGGGTACCCAAGAATACTCT
>JXCR01145137.1:133759-144988 GCA_002079205.1 Phalaenopsis hybrid cultivar | reverse complement strand
TATATATATATATTATTATTATTATTTATATTATTACAATTATCGTTCACGTATTTTTCATCTGTATACGTCCTCACGGCGTGGTGAATGTCCTTTTTGACTAAAACCGATGTTCCGGACGCATCCGCGCAGTCCTTTTCGCCATCCGAGATCGTCCGGACCATACTTTTGGATTATCGAGTCAAAAAAATGATAATTTTTATATATATAAATATATTTAATTCGTTCGCGAAATCGTGGCGTACTGAACGTCCTATTTTAAGTGGAATCTACAATTGAGACATGCTAACACGGTTCGTTTTGTCATTCGGGATCATTTGAGGCCGCTCGGACCGCTTTTCCAACGATAAGACTAAAAACAATAATTCACGTATTTAAGGCTCGCCCTCAAAATCGTAGCCAACTGAACGTCCTTCCTAAGTAAAATCGACGTTCTGGACGTGATCGCGTAGTCCGTTTTTTCGTCCGGGGTCATATGGACAACTTCACTGACGATCGAGTCAATTCAAGCCAAAATTACGCGCGACGCGCCACATAATATTTTTCGTCTCGGTTGGACTCGTTCGACGTGCCAAATGCTGACCGGCCTTCACATAAGTGAAAGCCAAAGCCTAGCAAAATGACTCTGGCTACGTGCCCCTCAACACGTGCCAAAAAGGTCTCGGGTGGGTGTCTGAACTACCGGACGTCACGGACAGGCTGTAAACTATCCTGAGTCATGCAGGTGGACACCCTACACTCGTGACATCAAAAATTGATGCCAACAATCATTTATCAAGGTGTGGGGCAGAGCTCTCTTCTTAATCCGATGCACAACCGACTTATCATCTGATAACTTTCCTATTTGCAAATATTCTATCAACGGTTGATGCCAATCTTCTATAATTCCTGCAACTGTTATCACTGCTTTGTCATTTTCCAATATGTACAAAGTATCTATGTCAATCTGGGATAGAATTTGAGGTCCCTGGACTGTTATTTTGACAGAATCTTCCCGCGAACATGAAACTCCTTCTGGAGTCTGACCAAAGCGTCTACAAGGGCTTTCTCTCTTTTGGGAATCTTGTAAAGTGTCACATTAGGAATCTACTCAAAAGCTTCATCGTATATTGGAATATTGCTCGAATCTGGGTTTTAGAATTTTGTCCTGCCCAAAGACCTGCTGTATGATCAAATACGAGTCAACTTAGATGCTGATGCCCATTGAAATGGTTAACTCTAGCCCAGTTATGAGGGCTTCATGTTTTGATTGGTTATTTGTACATGACTATCACATGGTAAGAGTACCTTAACATTCCTTGTTTTGGTGTGATGAAGATTAATCGGATCCCTGCTTTGTCAGGCACTATCGTTTGCGATTCATTGTCCTTCTGTACTAAAAAAGCTCCATCAAAGTACATCTCCTAACATTAAGTCTTCCAAATTCATTATTTTCTTGTTTGGTGATTCATCATTAAGAGGAGACTCTGTCGGTAAAGAGTGTGCTGCAAGGAAATCCGTTAAAACTTATCCCTTTACAACCCGAAGAGGAACAAAAGTTATATCGAACTGTAATAATATCATTGACCACCTATGAAACCTATCAAAAAGCGTCGATCGGGTCATCAATTATTACAGAGGATTAAACTTCAAAATGTGGTTGACCTTATGAGAAAGCATGTAATGCATGAGATTCTGTGCGGCGAAGATGAATACCAAGTAATGCTTCTCAATAGGAGGATACTTTACTTCCATCAGAGTTAGATGACGACTCAAGTAGAAGAGAGAATTTTCCTTACCCTCATCAGTAACCTGGGCTAGCAGAGCTCCGAGGAAATTGTCTAAAGCCGCAATATAAAGGATCAACGGTCTATCTGAGACAAAGACTGCTAAGACAGAAGATGTCATCAAATACAGCTTAATGTCCTCGAAGGCATGTTGACACTTGTCATCCCAAGTAAACTTGGTATCCTTCTTGACCAGTGCAGAAAAAGGTTGACACCTCCCTGACAAATTAGAGATGAAGCATCTGAGATACACCAACTTCCCTTGAAATGATCTCAATTGGGCGACATTTCTAAGATGACTTTAATCTTTTCTAGATCAATTTTGATTCCGTGGTGCCGGACAACAAACCTTAAGAACTTCCAGGAGGTAACACCGAAGGTGCAGTTTAGGGGATTCATTTTAAGGTTGAACTTTCATAACAGCTCAAAAAAAATTCTCAAATCTTTCAAATGATCGTCTTTCAACTTTCTCTTGATGACCACATCGTCCACATAGAATTCAACCTAATTATGGATGAGACCATCAATGATCCGTGTCATTGCTGACTAATTGGTTGCATCGGTGTTCTTCAATCCGAACGACATTACTGTGTAGCAGTACACTCCAGTCGGTGTCTTGAAAGTTGTGAGCTTCTCAACTTCTAGTGGCATCTTGATTTGGTTATATCCCGAGGACCCGTCCATAAAAGAGAATATCTCGTGGGTTGACACGATATCAATCATCAACTTTGAAATCGGTAGTGGGAATTCATCCTTCGGGCAAGCTTTGTTCAAATCTCTGAAATCCACACATACTCAAATCCGACCATTCTTCATTTTAACCGGCACCACATTAGCCAACCAAGTCGATTACTGTTCTTCACGGATGAACTTAGCGTCTGTTAATTTTTTAACTTCTGCTTGGACTTGTTGCTCAATCTCCAGATGCATTCTTGTAGGAGCTTGTGTGACTGGAATGGCAGCTTGATCCAATCTTAACTTTTGAACTGCACCCTCATAACTCCAAGCAAAGAAATTCTTGAACTCCATTAATAATTTGACTATATTCGCGGAGTCTTCTTCACTAAGTAAGGAGCTAACAAAGGTTGGCTTAGGCTCTTCGCTAGTCCCAAAGTTAACTTCTCTTAGCTCTTCAATCGTTGCTAAGAGTAAATTTTATTTTTCCTAAGTGCCCCTGATCTTAAAGAACTAAAAACATCACTTTTCATAATTTTCCTAATCGTTATCACCACAAGTAATTATTTTAATGCAAAAATTCCATTTAATTTGAAAAATAAACTTTAGTGATCAAATTAACTCAAATGGGTTTCAAATTTTTACAGTGAGTCAAAGTGATCATTATTTACAGTGCGGAACCAAATTTGTTAATTTTTGAATAATATTTTATTTATTTAATTTTTTATAAATTTTAGGCATTTAATTAGCTAGAAAGTTATGCACAATTATTTAAATACATTTTTTATTTTTCTTAAAGTCTTCTGACCATAGGGAACCTACCAAAACAAGCCTCATATTTTTCGAATTAATATTTTAGTTTATATAATTAAGTTAATAAAAACTGGGCCAACAGACTTGAAATGTAGGGTTTCAGAGTTAGAGGTGTTCTCTGACCTTCGAAAAATCAGGAGACATCCTCACTACCACGAGAAATTGACCCCTAAAGTTTCAAGCTATAGTGATTAATACTTAATTAAAATTAAAATAGTCCAAAGAGTAATTAATTAATTATTAATCAGAGCAAGTCAAATACTTTTTATTTTTCTTTCACATCTTTCTCCTCTGTTCACTGAGTAAGAGATTATTTTTATTTTTTTTTTATGATCTATCTACACCAAGTTATGGATTCCTAAAGTTTCTAAAATAAATTAAATAAAAAATTCCCTTAATTTTCTACTTATCCACGCGACAGCCAACTCATCCTAGGCAACTCCGATGCCCCACGCGACGTGCTCCCATTTGTTGTGCTTTCCACTTAGGCTTGCAATGTGGCTCACGATTTACAAACACATCTCCCATCCAACACAATCCAAGTCGTTCGTCCAATACATACGAGATCGACAATCCCTAGTCATTTGACCTAACCCAAAAACCGTCCAACTTCTAGACCTAGGATCTCGCTCGATACTCAACCAAAACACATGGAGCTTGTTCCTATAACTTTATCTAGTCATGACGAACACATCAATATAGTTAAATGCATATGAAATACAAGTTCACATCACAATTGATGAAACCAAAAGCATTTTTATGGTTTTTGAAATATACCTTTGCCTAAGAGGTGAGGCCTCAATTAAGTGCTTGCGAAAGCTTCCTTGTGGTCCAACAAAGCTCCTCTAAGTGTCTGTTTGAGCTGGTATAAAGTCTAGGTATGAGTTCAATCAAAGGGTGGTGCGGTGACAACGACTTTATATATGCTTAAAAATACAACAATTTGATACTGCTGCTAGAAGATTTAAATCCCCGACAACGACGCCAAAAACTTTGATTATAGATTTGATAAAGATGTGTATAAAATATTCAATAATTGCAAAGTCACACTTATCAATGCAAGTATACGTATCGCTCAAGAATATAGGGCTCTAATGGAGTCTTGGATATCGATCCCATAGGGAGTAATATTAGACGCTACAAACTAAGATTTAAAAAATCAATACTTAATCACAATAATATAGTTCAAATTGCATAAAAATGTAATTTTAATAAACTCTTAATTAATTAATTCTACTAATAAAGTTTCTAATGTGAAGTTCAATATATAAGAAAACATCCTTCTCCTTGTCAAGAAATTTAAGTGAATGGATAAATTGAATCAGTTCAAATTGTATTGTGCCAAATAGGAGCATACCTATTCTTTACCCTTTGGACCAGGCATAAAGAACATTGACTAATCCTATGCTTGGTTACTGAATCTGCGGTTAGGCTGGGAGGATACCAGCTCTCACTTCGGAGCTCCCACATTCCTCTCGCTTGAGGGCTAACATCTACACTTCAACACCCAAACAATAGGACAAAATTAAGGATTTTAGTATGTCACTCTAAAAACTCCAATTCTACGCCTGATAATTTTTATTTCTTTATTTATTTGCACCCAACTTTCAAGGACTTTGATCTCCCTAAATCTTGGATGTAATCTTCACTTTAGTTGTATTTTAACAAATCAATTGACCAGATTGAAAGTAAATTAAGATTGAAGTGAAAAGATCATCACAACTTCTTTAACATTCTCATGGTTCAACCAATTCAAATAACCATTTCACAAAATCTCAAGACAAGGAGAAAGACAGAGAAAACTACCTAAAACTCATGGAGAAGATACGATAAAACTTAGAATTTATATATAAAAGCAAAGTCATACAAACTTCAATAAGTAAATACAACTTATTTGTAATTCCTCCTCAAGCAAACTCCTCAAAGTTCCTCTGAATCTCTTCCTTTCTTTACAGCACACAGAATTCTCCTTCGAAGCGGGAAGGAGGAAGAAATCTCTCACTTTCCTTCCTCTCTTACAATATCTCGAAGAATTCCTCACAATACTAACCACTCTCTACACTCTAATGGGCACCACAAAGAAAAAAGACTCAGCGGACACACTTTTTCGGCCTCCAAATGTTTCTTTTAAAGTTGTAGAAGAGTTTTCAAGAGTTTCCCAAGCGTCCCTTCAAAAATCATCCACATTCAATGCATCTGTTGAGAGAATCGCTGTGCTCGCCATCGGCGGCCTCGATGACGCCGTCAGCGGCCTTCTAGAATATTTAATTCTGGACTCTCAGGAAAACTCCATCGGCACCCAAGATCAAATCTTCATATTTTGGTCCTTTTTGCTCCAAATTCGCTTCTTTTTGCATCTTTTTGCTCCAATGATCATAATTCAACATACTTGCAACAAAACATAAAAAAATACCTTTCTTTAAAGTGTAATATCATCAAAATCAGTTTAAAATAGATATTAAAATCTTAACATATTTTTTTTGGTCAAAATCCCCCAAACTTAATGATAACTTATCCTCTAGTAATTTTAGTACTACATAAAAATTATGATCTACTATGGTAAAGTTTTAATTCAGAAAGATTATAAGTTTGATTTAAGCAAATATCATATTGAGATTTTCAAAAAAATTTCAAGTAATTAAATTAACTCTGTAGGTACAAGACTATCTAGTCATCAAGTTTAAGAGTTCTAGTTTTCTATTAATTTCAAGAATGACTATATGTTGTAATATCAAGTCACTTAAACTATTCAAATGATAGGAACTTCATGAGAAAATTACTAGTAAAAGATGCTATTCTATAAATATAAGTTCAGGAATGTATTTAGATTTTCCCTTTAGGTAGGTCCAAGTGAAGCTAATTTTTTATTAGACATCTCCTCAAGCTTCTCCTCACTTATATATATTTTTTCATTTGGATTGCTTTCAATCCTATAATTTTTCTTTTCTTTTCAAGGATTTTTATCAATCCTTTATTTTCTTTTTCAAGTGAAGATTACTATATTTGGATAGCCTTTAATAATTTTAAACTTCACATTTCTTTCCCTAAATTTGAAACTCAAAGCATTCCTTTACCTTATAAGTATTTCATAGCTCTTACATCATTGAGCCCCAATCTTTTCTTCTCAAATGAATTTCTAAGATTCTTAATATTTCAAAATATAGTTTTCTTTACTTTAAATAGTTAACTATAGTCTTGTTCTCTTATACTAAATATCTTAATCTACAAAATTAATTTTTCTTACAAAAATATTCCTTTAAATCTACCATAATATTTAAATATCTACAAAATATTGTTATCTGAATTAAATTCACTACAAAAATTATATTAATATTTTTTAAAAAATATTTAAATTGAGAACATGTAATAGTTAATCTTTTTCTTCCCTCCCCCAAACTTAAATTTTTCAATATGGAATGATATAAGTGGAAGAAAAATTCTAAATACAAATCATACCTAGTACTTTAAGCATTTTCATCTTTCTGAAATTTTTGCAGTTCCTTCTCAAAATTTTTACTTTAACTGGTCTGTAATATTATGAGCTTTTTATACATATAAAACATTAGAGAATTTGATGGAAAATTTAATTTTGAAATAAGTACAAAACTAAACATTATACAAACATAATATTTCACTAACACATCACAATACTAAATAAAAACAATTACAAATACATTAAAATGCAAATATAAAAATCACATCACATTACAATTTTACAAAATACTAATCAAAGATTATTATAACTACACATGCAAATTTCAAACTACAACACTAAACTTTTATAACAATAATTAAAAATTATGTAACTGCAAACATAAAATAAAATATAAAATAAAATGAAAGTACAAACAAACATACATCTATCTCTATCACAAAATCACAAAATAAAAGTACATCAATCACTATCATATAACAAAATCCCATACTATATCCTCGTCTTCCTGGTTAGCAAGTGGATTGGGCTGATACTGAGTATAACGGGGGCATTCAGAAAAAGTAACATCAGTTTAAGCTATCTCGAAGTCAAAATGTCTCTGTAGGTACTCACTATCATAATCATGTCTACGTTCTAATCCCTCAATTCTTTCATTTATTTTCTCTATACTCTTCTACTGCAAGGTTAACTCATTCATTATATCATGAAGGGTAGGGGAGCTAGAGGAAGGAAGGTCATAACTAGTAGAGGGGATATCTCTACTAGTAGAAGGTTCTTTACTCCTACTCCCAGATCTCCATCCTTCATGGGATTCATACGTCTTTAAATTAGCTTTACTAATGGGTTTCATAGGGTAAACCCATTCTTCATCATCTCCAGCTTCAACTCCAGAAAGTTGGAAAAGTGCATAAATGAGGCAAGGATGTCCCAGACCTCCAATTGATTCACTCCTTGCCGTGGTCAAAATATTCTTATAAATAATTCTCCCCATAGTTATAGTTCGATTGTTCTGAATACAAAAATTCAGAATAGCTCTATCTCTTGTTACCTCACTATGGTGATAGGTAGGTAACAGAGCAGAGGAAATAAAATAGTGCCACGCTTTAGATGTAGCATTCAATATGGAAGCATAAAAATTTATATGTTCTCGCTGCTTTATCTTCCATGTCCCTTTCCCATCAGTGGGAAAGTTAATGACATCGTTCAACGGGCCTTCCATTGTACTGAAGGTTTTATAATTGCAGATATATGAGTCTGCGACTTCATAAAACGAGTTAATGCAGGCGGCACTAAACTCAACAGAAAACCCTCTTACTCGAACGGTTCCGTCCTCATAATAGAACTCATTAGCATATAATTCTTTCACAACATTCACAACAGCCTTATTGGTGGTATAACAAAAATTTTCCCATTTTTGTTCCGTAATAACTCGTTCAACTTCTCCTCCCAAACTCTCAAAACCATGATCTTGTATACATTTCTTCCCTTGAAATATTGAAGTAAATTTTGACTGAGCCTTCGCATTGATGAAGCGAGACTCATCAAACTCAAGTCGCCTCTTTTGTCACGAAGCCATTTCAATCTAATCAAAATAATAAAAAAAATTCCAAAATACACTTCAAATACTCAAACAATGGCTTCCAAGAGTGACTCTAAGAGTTCAAAACTATTTCCAAATATTTTCTCCACATTCTCAATTTTTTTGGATCTCCTCAATGTGGAAGAAATTCAAAGTGAAAATCAAATATTTTTAGGTTGGAGTGAAGCTCTTACCAAGAGATGATAAAATTCGGTGTCTAAAAGCCTTGAAATCGCCCCAAATCCAAGATCTTCAAGCCCTAGATAAAAATTTTCATTTTTTAAGAGGAAGGGAATGATGAATAGTGGCGGTAGACTGGTCAAAATCGCCGTTAAAAGTGTTTTTTGGGATCTCACCGTCGGCGGGGTCATCAGTGCCGTTGGCGAGCTCTATTGAATTTAATAGCCTAAGTCTCGGGAAAAATCCGCCGTCGGCTGCGTCGATGGCACTGTCGGAGAGATTTTCAAAATTAGTTCAATTTCTAGATTTTTGCAATTTCGATCAATTTCAAGCCTCGTTGACATTTGTTCAATCATTCTAGACATAAATTTAAGTGACTAAATGACGTACTAACACAAATAAACATTTACAATACAAAACATCACAATTATATATAAAATCCAAGGGTTACAATACACATTACACAACACACATAAGTTTGTTATTTTCTCAACCTTAATACATCAATTCAGCGTTGCAATCCAAGCCACAACACTCTAAACGCTGAAAACAAACATTTTATGCTCAATATTAACTATAATAAGATCTAAAAGTAAAATTCAAAAGTAAAGCAAACACATAAGTTCAAATCAAATCACACACATAGATATAGGTAGTAAAGTAAATCTACTACTCCTCCGATTCAGTGCTTGTTTTTCCTCTGATATCGCCCATCAATTGAATATAAATGAAGAGGTTATAGAACGGTCGGTGACCAAAGGAAAATATGTTGAGATTTTTATACCTATTTTATACTATTTTTTATGATATTGCACTTTAAAGTAAGGTATTTTTGATGTTTTGTTGCAGGAATGATGAATTAGGGTCATTGGAGCAAAAAGAATAAAAAAAGAGCGAATTTGGAGCGAAAAGGACCAAAATGTGAAGAATTGAACTAGGGCGCCGACGGTGCCTTTGAGGCCGCCGACGACAAGCTCGGCGGTTATGTCCAACTAGGCTTTGGATGAGGAAAAATTTTGAAGGGATGCTTAGGCAACTCTTGGGAAAGCTCATTCACAAATTTAAAAGAAGATTTTGGCCGAAAATTAGAGAGGTCCTGGATGTTAGAGAGGTCTTGGAGTTTAGAGAGGTTCTGGAGGTTAGAGAGGTTCCATTAGTGTATAAAGAATTTACTAGAGTGTCAAAATTATGAGGAACTCTTCAAGATATTGTAAGAGTGGAGGGAAAGTGAGAGATTTCTTCCTCCTTACCGCTTTGAAGAGGAATTTTGTGTGCTAAAAAGAAAGGAAGAGATTCATAGCAACTTCGAGGAGTTTTCTTGGGGAGAAATTAAAGATAAGTATTTATTGTTGTAGTTTATATGAATTTGATTTTATATATGAATTCTGAGTTTTGTTGTGTTTTCCCCATGAGATCTAATTAGTTTTCTCTATCTTTGTCCTTGTCTTGAGATTTGTGAAATGGTAATTTGAAGTGGTTGAGCCATGAAAATGTTAAAGAAATTGTGATGATTTTCACTTCGATCTTAATTTACTTTCAATCTGACCAATTGATTTGTTAAAATATGTTGAGTTTCACCACTTCGATCTTAATTTACTTTCAATCTGGCCAATTGATTTGTTAAAATATGTTGAGTTTTAAAACTAAAGTGAATATTACATCCAAGATTCAGATAGGTCAAAGCCCTTGGAAGTTGGGTGCAAATAAATAGGGAAATTAAATTATCGGGCATAGAATTGGAGATTTTAGAGTGACGGACTAAGATCCCCAATTCGGTCCTATTGTTTAGGTGCTGAAGTGTAGATGTTAGCCCTCAGGCAAGGGGAACATGGGAGCCCCAAAGTGAGAGCCTATATCCTCCCAGTCTGGCCGCAGATTCAGTAAACAAGTGTAGGATTAGTCAATGTTCTTTATGCCTAAACCAAAGGGTAAAGAATATATATGCTCCTATTTGACACAATATAATTTAAACTAATTCACTTTATCCATTCACTATAATTTATTGAGAAGGAGAAGGATGCTTTCTTATATATTGAATATCACATTCCAACCTTCATTAGTATATTTAGTTATTTAATAGTCATTAAAATTACATATTTATTTCAATTGCCTATTAGTGACAGATAAGCAAGTTGAATTTAATTGTTGTGATTAAAGTATTACTTTTCTAAAGTCTTAGTTCGTAGTTATAATATTACTCCCTATGGGATCGATATCTAGGACTCCATTAGAGCCTTATATTACTTCAGTGATACGTATACTTGCGTTAATAAGTGTGACTTTATAATTTTTGAATATTTTATACATACATCTTTGTCAAATAGTTATTAAGTTTTAGTGCAATTGCTGAGGAATTAAATCTTTTAGCAGCAGTATTAATTACTTATATTTTTAAGCATATATAAAGTCGTGGTCAAGTTTTTGGCACCGTTGCCGGAGATGTAAAAAAAAATTACAATTAAAGTAAGAGATAGATTTGGATTATTAGAAAATTTTTACTTGAATTGCAACTTATTTTCATATTGAGTTATATTACTGTGTACTGATTTTAAATTGTATGCATAAATTTAGACCTGAAAATCTTATACCCTACGATTAAGAATTAGAATGCACTGTTAGAAAGATTAGAAGATTGNATGATTATCACTGACGGAGGATCCCATTTTAGGAATAAATATATTCAGAGATTGGCAGAAAAGTTTAATATTATTCATAGAATCTTTACTGCCTATCATCTGCAAACCAGTGGGTTAGCTGAAGTTTCTAATAGAGAGATTAAA
>JXCR01145137.1:69029-118612 GCA_002079205.1 Phalaenopsis hybrid cultivar | reverse complement strand
TTATTCAGGTTGATTAACCATTAAATTCTCTTTAAAATTTGGTCTTTTACCCTAAAAATACAGTTTTAATCTGAATCCATTTACTTTAAATCGATTCCTAGTCTTTTGATTTTCAATTTCAATAGCTCCGTAAGTATAAACTTGAGTCACAGTAATGGGTCCTAACCAACGAGACTTCAATTTCTCAGGGAATAACTTCAGCCTTGTATTGTAAAGCAGAACTTCTTCTCTTGGTTCAAAGTTATTCTGGTTAATCTTCCGATCATGCCATAACTTTAGTTTCTCCTTATAAATTCTATCGTTATCATAAGATTCATTTCTTAATTCTTCCAATTCATTTATTTGTAACAATCTCTTCTCACCAGCATCTTTTAAATTATAATTGAATTCTTTAATCGCCCAATATGCTTTATGCTCCAATTCTACTGGTAAGTGACAAGTCTTTCCAAAAATTAGCTTGTAAGGAGTCGTTCCAATAGGAGTTTTATAAGCAGTCATGTAAGTCTATAATGCAGTATCCAGTCTTGTAGAACAATCTACTCTACTAGGGTCTACAGTCTTCTCCAGTATTTGTTTAATCTCTCTATTAGAAACTTCAGCTAACCCACTGGTTTGAGGGTGATAGGAAGTAGAGATTCTATGAATAACATTAAACTTTTCTGTCAATCTTTGAATGTATTTATTCCTGAAAAGGGATCCTCCGTCAGTGATAATCACGCATTCCGTATCTAGTGAAAATATTTTTCATTAAAAATCTTGAAACACTTTTAGCGTTACAGCAAGGTAAAGGAAAAATATTAAATTTTTTGTCAATCTCTGAATGTATCTATTCCTAAAATGGGATCCTCTGTTAGTGATAATCATTCTAAGCATTTCCATATCTAATGTTTTCATTAAAAATCTTGAAACACTTTTAGCGTCACAACGAGGTAAAGCTTGTGCTTCAATCGACTTTGAAACGTAGTCTACCGCAACTAATATGTATAAGTTCTGGAAGGAATAAATGATCCCATGAAATCCAATCCCCAAACATCAAAGATCTCAACTTCTAACATTAAACTCAGAAGCATTTCATTTCTTCAAGAGATATTGCCTATTCATTGGCATCAATCACAAGTTGTTAAATCTGTAAACATCTCTAAAGAGAGTAGGCCAATAGAATCCAGCTTGTAAAATTTTATAAGCAATTTTAGTAGTTCCAAAATGTCCCTCAAATTTAGAATGATGACATTTTTGAATAATTAGTTCAGTTTCTTCATAAGGTACACATCTTCTCATAATAAGATCCTTACATTATTTATATAAATAAGGCTCATCCTAAAAATATTCTTTCGCATCATGAATGAATTTCCTTTGCTGTTGCAATGTCAACATAGGTGGCAAAATATCACTTATAATATAATTAACAATAACAGCATACCATGGTATTTTCCACTCATTAATATTATAGAGTTGTTCATCTGGGAAACTGTCCGTAATTTTGATTGTCGGTGTCAGATAATTCATGATATTCTAATCTCGACAAATGATCAACAATTTGATTATCCGTTCCCTTTCTATCAATAACCATAAAATTAAATTCTTGCATCAGTAATATCCATCTAATTAACCTTGGTTTGACATCCTTCTTTTGCATCAGATATTTAATAGCAGAGTGATCAGTGTGCACAACACATTTACTCCTAATTAAATAAGATCTAAATTTGTCAAAAACATACACAATAGCCAGTAACTCTTTTTCAGTAACAGTGTAGTTAATTTGAGCATCGTTAAGAGTTTTACTAGCGTAGTATATAACTTTAAAAATCTTATCATACATTTGTCCAATAACAACACCAATAGCATAATCACTAGCATCACACATCAGTTCGGTTTCTCCCAATTAGGTGAAACTATTATAGGGGTTCTGATTAGCTTTTCTTTTAATAACTCAAAGGCATTTAAACAGTCTTTAGTAAACTCAAATTTCTTATCCTTTTCTAAAAGTTGGCATAGAGGTTTGGTAATTTTTGAAAAGTCTTTAATATAACGCATGTAAAAACCAACATGTCCAAGAAAACTTCTAACCCCTATTACATTATTAGAAGGTGTTAATTTAGATATAACTTGAATTTTTATAGGGTCTACTTCCATATCATTTTTTGAAATTTTATGCCCTAACACAATTCTTTCTGCAACCATAAATTAGCATTTTTCTCAATTTAGATCTAAATTAGTTCTTTCACATAACTCCAAAACTTTTTCAAAATAATTTAAGCATACGTTAAATGATGTTCCAAATACAGAGAAGTCATCCATAAACACTTCTATTCCATCATCAATTAACTTACTAAATATAGAAATCATACATCTCTGGAATGTTGCAGGTGCATTACATAATTCGAAAGACATTCTTCCAAAAGGACTAGTAAATATTGCCATTTCTTGATCCTCAGGAGCAATAGGAATTTGATGATAGCTGGTATATCCATTTAAAAAATAAAATTTTTTGTGCCCAGTAAGTCTATCCACTATTTGGTCTAAAAATGGTAAAAAGAAGTGATCTTTCCTAATGACAGCGTTTAATTTTCTATAATCAATGCAAATACGCCACATAGTAACTTATCTGATAGGTATTAATTCATTATTCTCTTGTGCTTCAGCCGTCACCCCTCCTTTCTTAGGAACACATGAATTAGACTTACCCAAGCACTTCCCGAAATAGGATATATAATTCCAGTGTCCAACCACTTCAAAATTTCCTTCTTGACTACTTATTTCATCATTTGGTTTAATCTCCTTTGTGGATCAACTCTAGGTTTATATTATTCATCCAGCATAATTTTGTGCATACAGATCGAAAGACTGATTCCTTTTATATCGTCTTTCAGAGGGCCATTTAAAATTGCTGGTAAGCATCTCTTCTATTAACGAATAAGCCTCATCAAAAGGTTTTGACATTAAAGAACCACCAGCCGCAGCATCTATAATCGATCTAAGAGATCCCACTAATCCATTGTAAAAAGTTTGAATTATCAACTAATCTGGTAACGAATGATGTGGGCACTTCCTAAGAAGATCTTTAAGTCTCTCCCAAGCTTCATATATCGACTCTCCATCAATCTGACAAAATGATGTTATGTCATTTCTAAGTTTAGTAGATTTGGATGGAGGGAAATATTTGGATAGAAATTTCTGTGAAAGTTCTCCCTAAGTTCTAATAGATCCAGGTGCTAACAAATATAACCACATCTTAGCCTTATCCTTAAGTGAAAAAGGAAAAAGTCTAAGTCTAACAACATCGTTCGAAACTCTGTCATATTTAAAGGTAGCACAAAGTTTTAAAAAACTAGCGAGGTGTAAATTAGGATCTTCGTTTGGTGTACCTCTGAATTGATTATTTTGTACCATTTGGATAATAACAAGTTTGAGCTCAAATGAATTAGCAGCTACATCAGGATTTTGGATAGATAAGTGAATTTCATCTACAGTAGGATTTGCATAATCTTGTAGAGGTCTAGGTTGATGTTCATTTTCTATTCCTTGATTGTTCACATTTTTTTCCATTGTGTAAGGATTTCTAGGTTCTTTTCTTAGTTTTCTAATTCTCCTAACAGTGCGTTCTAATTGGAATCGTAGGGTATAAGATTTTCAGGTCCAAATTTACGCATACAATTTGAATCAGTACACAGAAAAATAGTTAACTAAATATGAAAATAAGTTACAATTCAAGTAAAAGTTTTTTAATAGTCCTAATTTGTCCGTTACTCTAATTATGATTTTTTTTAATCTAATTTTTACTCCCAGGCAACGACGCCAAAAACTTGACAGCGACTTTATATATGCTTAAAAATACAAGAATTTGATACTGCTGCTAGAAGATTTAAATCCCCGACAACGGCGCCAAAAACTTGATAATGATTATAGATTTGATAAAGACGTGTATATAATATTTAATAATTGTAAAGTCACACTTTTCAACGTAAGTATACGTATCGCTCAAGTAATATAGGGCTCTAATAGAGTCCTGGATGTCGATCCCACAGGGAGTAATATTAGAGGCTACAAACTAAGATTTAAAAAATCAATACTTAATTATCGATCCACAGGGAGGTAATAATTAGAGCCTACGAACTAAGATTTAGAAAATCAATACTTAATCACAACAACATAGTTCAAATTGCATATTTGTCACTAATATGCAATTAAAATAAAAATGAAAATCAATACTTAATCACAACAATATAGTTCAAATTGCATATTTGTCACTAATAGGCAATTGAAATAAAAATTTAATTTTAATAAACTCTTAGTTAACTAATTATACTAATGAAGTTTCTAATGTAAAGTTCAATATATAAGAAAGCATCCTTCTCCTTGTCAAGAAATTTAAGTGAATGGATAAATTGAATCAGTTTAGATTGTATTGTGCCAAATAGGAGCATACCTATTCTTTACCCTTTGGATGAGGCATAAAAAACATTGACTAATCCTATGCTTGGTTATTGAATCTTGGGCTAGGCTGGGAGGATACCTGCTCTCACTTCAGAGCTCCCACGTTCCCCTTGCCTGAGGGCTAACATTTACACTTTAGCACCCAAACGATATGACCGAATTGAGGATTTTAGTTTGTCACTCTAAAATCTTCAATTCTACGCCTGATAATTTTTATTTCCCTATTTATTTGCACCCAACTTTCAAGGACTTTAACCTCCCTAAATCTTAGATGTAATCTTCACTTTAGTTGTAAAAGTCAACATAATTTAACAAATCAATTGGCAAGATTGAAAGTAAATTAAGATTGAAGTGAAAAAATCATCACAACTTCTTTAACATTCTCATGGCACAACCAATTCAAATCACCATTTCAAAAAAACTCAAGTCAAGGAGAAAGACAGAGAAAACTACCCAGAACTCATGGAGAAGATACGAAAAAACTTAGAATTTATATATAAAAGCAAAGTCATACCAGCTTAAATAAGTAAATACAACTTATCTGTAATTTCTCCCCAAGCAAACTCCTCTAAGTTCCTCTGAATCTCTTCCTTTCTTTACAGTACACAGAATTCTCCTTCGAAGCGGCAAGGAGGAAAAAATCTCTCACTTTCCTTCCACTCTTACAATCTCTTGAAGAATTCCTCAAAATACTAACCACTCTCTATACTCTAATGGGCACCACAAATAATAAAGACTCAGAGGACACCCTTTTTAAACCTCTAAATGTTTCTTTTAAAGTTGTAAAAGAGTTTTCAAGAGTTACCCGAGCGTGCCTTAAAAAATTGTCCATATTCAATGCATCTGTTGAGAGAACCGACGTGCTCGCCATCGGCGGCCTTCTAGAATATTTAATTCTGGACTCTTGGGAAAAACTTTCCATCGAGGGCGTCGAGCTCGCCGTCGGTGCCCAAGATCAAATCTTCATATTTTGGTCCTTTTTGCTACAAATTCACTCCTTTTTGTATATTTTTTTCTCCAATAACCATAATTCAACATACCTGCAGTAAAATATCAAAATACCTTTATTTAAAGTGCAATATCATCAAAATCAGTGTAAAATATGTATGAAAATCTCAATATATTTTCCTTTGGTCATGCAGCTTTGGTCTAGAGGTAGGTTGAAGAGCTTGGGACAAGGAGATTTTGATGAGGAACTTCCTCGTTTGGCCTAAGGAAGCTAAAGGGTGGTTCAATTTGAGCTTTCTAGGAGTTTAATGGGGTGACAAAAAATACCATGTATTTTGAGCTTAAATTTCTAAGGGGACAATGGTTCTGGATGACTGAGAATAATGGGGATGAACTCATGGAGGTTTGGAGAAGCTCTGGTGAGAATTTGGCAGAGTCTTCCCAAGGAATTGGATAATATCCCCACTTAGCCGTAAGAGGGGGATTTTATAGCCATGGCTAAGAGGAGAGGCTCAGGTTCTGATTGGCTGGTGCAAGAGGGCTAAGGTGGAGGGATGAGAGGTGCAAGCATCCAATGAGGAAGTACCATAGTGGATGGGCTGAATTTTGGGTTTAAAGGTTACGTGTTCTTCTCGGATTTGAGCTCTCCAGTGACTAGGATGGCTGGTAAGAGCTGAGGTGGTGGGTACCTGGCTCAGGGAGGTTAGGAGGTTTAATAGTGATGGTTTGTGGGCTTGGGAAGGCTGACTACATGGGTAAGTGGGTTTAGCCAATTTAAGGTGGAAAATCCCTTGATTTTGGGGACCATTGGTCAATGGATCCAAAGTGGGCCATTAGGTGATGTGATTAGAATCTAAGGGTGCTTAGGCATGGCAAAAATGATTAAGGTTTGGATCAATTTGAAAGTCATAAGGTGGATTTAAATTAAGTCAAAAAATGGGGTAAGATTAGTTTAGGTTTGGGCTAGGTTTGATCTTGGACACAAATCAATTAGATGCTCCGATTGGCTTAAGGAGGTGTCATGAAAAATTTAAGAAATGAATTTGGTGAAATTGGATTGGTCACATGACTCAATCTAAATGGAATTTGAAATTGGGTCAACTTTGGGGAAAATTGATTTGAGCTTGGGTTTAGGTTGGGTTTGGGTCTGGATCAAGACCAATTGAAGATTCAATTTTGTGTAATAGATTTTCATGAAGCTTTATGAGGCCAATTGGGCTTGAATTTGGTTTGAAATTGGCTTAGACATGATAAAGTTGAGTTTAGATTTGAAATTGAGGAAATTTGAAATCAATTTGGTGGAAATTGGGGGTGAACTGCGATAATTGGGCCTTAAAGGGAAATTTTGAGATTTTTATTAAAATTGGTTGAATTGGTCAAATTGGACTTCATGAGTGATCAAAATTTGTTTTGGGAGTGTTTGGAATGATTTAGAAGGTTTTGGGAAAATTTAGGCCACCAAGGGCATCTTGGTAATTTGATGAAGTTAAGGGTTTTGGGAATTTTGAAAAAGTTTGGGAGTTTTGGGATATTTTGGACATTTTGAGTGGTTCAAAGTGATTTGGGATGATTTTTAGGGTAAAACGGGTAATTTGGGTTATTTTGAAAATTTTAGGGTTTCAAGGGTAATTTGGTAACTTTGGAAAAGTTTGGGGCTAAAAGGCCAAAATTGGGCAATTGGCTTAAATTGGGATTCAATGGAAATTTCAATCATAAAAATGCCCTTATGGTGCCATGAGACCAAAGAAATCCCTTTTTGGATCCTCCATATGTTGTTCTTATCCAAACACTAGCCTAGGGCTACAGGTTTGGGGGACAAGCCATATGAGTTTCCAAGAGAATGGGCGAACCAAACTAAGTATGAGTAGATTAGGGTTGAGGTTGTGAGTGAAGGTGAGGAGTTTAAGTGTCTGTGTACAAGACTGATCAAAACCATACCACCTAGGGCTAACCCTAATGCCAGACAGTCCTATGGGAACTCCCCTTGAGCTCCCTCATATTGGCTCCACCAACTAAAATCTAGAGAATAGAACCAACATGTGGAACTCCAAGAAGCGAAAAGAAGTGTTTAAAATTTCTAATGAGGTAAGGTTACATCACTAGGAATCTAGGAATAGTCTATAGGAATGTCCTATGGCAAAATCCTAGGCTTCTAAGAAAGTGACTAGACCTCAACCAAAAGTAAGGTCAAGAAATGCACCTCCAATAGGTGTGGTGTGCTGGGAAAGCACACAACACATATCAGCGTTAATCGAAGAGATCAACAAGCCAGCACAACTACCTAAGCCAACATGCTTAAAGAAGAGAAGAAAGAAAATGAAAAAGGTTTTTGTTAGGGAATAGACAGGGACTCTCGCTAGGGATCAGAAGGTGGATTTTCGGAGACAATCGTTAAAGATACTGATGATCGCGATGAAGATTCGATTCAATTTGATTCAACTTCACTTCATTTTAATTTCATTTAAAATTCACTTTAATTTTATTTCAAGTCTTAAGAAAGATTTTGCAAGTTAAGAATGTGTGGAGGAGCCAGGTCAAGATGGAAAGCATAGGGACTCACATCCAACTTGAAAGATCGATCGAGAAGAGCGGCTACATTGGGAAGGAAAGCTCAGGGACTCATGTCTAATACAAGAGGTAATGACAGTGCTGAGAATGTCACGTTAGAAAAGAAAGCTCTAGGACTCATATCCATCCTAAGAAGTGATGAGCCACATTGGGAAGGAAAACTCTGGGACTCACATCCAACCAAAGAGGCAGCGAAAGGGAATAGGACGGAGGCCTATCCTAAGGGATTAGAACAGATGTCTATCCTGAGTGTTGAGATGGGAGTAGGATGGAGGCCTATCCCAAGGGAGTAGAATGGAGGTCTATTCCGAGTGTTGAAATGTGAGTAGAATGGAGGCCTATCCAGAGGGAGTAGAACAGAGGTCTATGAAGAGTGTTGAGATGAGAGTAGGATGGAGGCCTACCCCGAGGGAGTAGAATGGAGGTCTATCCCGAGTGTTGAAATGGGAGTAGAACAGAGGCCTATCCAGAGGGAGTAGAATGAAGATCTATGAAGAGTGTTGAGATGGGAGTAGGACAAAGGAATATTTTGAGGGAGTAGAATAGAGGTCTATACCACATGTCAAAATGGAAGTAGGATGGAAGCCTATTCCATTCGAGTGCTGAAATGGGAGTTGGATGGAGGCCTATCCCGAAGGATTAGAACGTATGTCTACCCCGAGTGCTAAAATGGGTGTAGGACGGAGGCCTATCTCGAGGGAGTAGAACGGAGGTCTATCCTGAGTGCTGAGATGCGAGTAGGACAAAGACCTATCTCGAGGGAGTAGAACAGAGGTCTATCCCGAGTGCTGAAATGGGAGTAGATGGAGGCCTATCCCAAGAAAGTAGAATGGAGGTCTATCCCGAGTGCTGAAATGAGAGTAGGACGGAGGCCTATCCCGGGGGAGTAGAATAGATGTCTATCCTGGGTGCTAAAATGGGAGTAGGATGGAGGCTTATCCTTAGGGAGTAGAACAGAGATCTATTCCGAGTTCTGAAAAGGGAGTAGGATGGAAGCCTTTCCCGAGGGATTAGAATAAAGGTCTATTCCGAGTGCTGAAATAAGAGTAGGACGGAGGCCTATCTCGAGTGTTGGAAAGGGAGTAGGATGGAGGACTATTTCGAGGGAGTAGAATAGAGGTCTATCTAGAGTGTTGAAATGGGAGTAGGATGGAGGCCTATCCCAAGGGAGTAAAACATGGGTCTATCCCGAGTGCAAAGGACGTTGTGGTAATTGCAGAGATTATGGAGGATTTTGTGAAGTACGGGGAATGCAAAAAATTTATGAAATTTATTGTAGAGTGTGAAACTTTGTGGAAATGATAAGAAGCCTTGTGGAATTTGTGTAAAGTGTGAGTAGTAGGAATTCGTGCGGGGAAGGCAAGATGTGAGAGAGATGTGGAGTGCGGAGTATCTGGAGAATGTAGAGTGTGTGAAAAACATGGAGAATTAGTTTACCACTTTTATCATTTTTGTTATTATTAAGATTACCAATTTCGACTTCCATTAATTTTCCTTTGATTTTGAATTTTAATTTTCATTTATCATCAAATTTCTTTGCATTGTTCTTTGTTTGGTAAAGTTTGGGACCAACATATGGTCCTACGGCTTTTCATCAATCACGTAAAAAAGGACAAATCAACAATGTATGCTGAGATCCAAAATATTGTTAAATTTCTTCAAAAATGCAGTACAACTGATCACATGTTGAAACTGCCCAAAAGAACACACTGAGTACATCAGTGTAGAAACTGTAGTATTACATATGTCACAGTAACAACTGTCTATCTATCTCCTAAGGAAAGCTTTTGATTAAGCTAACCTTTTAAGTCACACTTTGAGACAAACGTGCTTTCGCACATACTTAGATGTACAACTATCTCACAGCTCATATGGGTGTAGCTCCTTCAACTCTGTATCTGGCTGGAATCCGTATGGTATTTTGCTGTCATCCATTCTTCTTAATGTGACTGAGACTCTACGACATGACACTCCATGGATGCAATGCTTGGCCAAGTCTGCTCCATTTCCTTTTAAAATCAATACTGATCCGACTTGCAGTGGGATCTCAACTGATCCTCAGAACTGTCCAAGACCGAAGATATCTATCTCCTTTCCAAAAAAGATGTTGCTTTTGCTCATAAATGAAATTGTACAGAATGGTCTAACAAAGTCAAGATGATTGATGTAGGGAGGCATGCAATCTCCTTCTTTATAAATATTGATAATGCAGCTATTTGAGATATAATTTGTAGGAAGTATACTCCACCTTACCATCCTTTTGATCATCCTCTTTATTGTGGATGACATAGGATCCACCTCATCATATCTCAAAATGCCCGAGGGGTTCCCTTGCTTGTCCTTAACAAAGTTATAACAACATCTATACTGAATAATGATCCTGCTGATACACAAAATTATCTATTAATTTAAGTATAAATTTTATGCTTATTGTTGGTGATATTGCACTTTAAAGAAGGGTATTTCTTATTTTTGTTGTAGGTATATCAATTTTAGGCATTTGGAGCAAAATTAGCAAAAATGAAGAAAATTGAAGCCAAAATAGATATCTTTGTGGTTTTGGCGCTTGAGGCACCCGATTGGCTCCTGAAGCATCATTTTCTAATGAGATGGAACCTGAAGCACCATTATACAGAGAAGTAATGCCTGAAGTGCCAGAGCCTAGAATAATACAGACTCAAGTAACTTAGTGTTCAAAATGTCAGAATCGGATCTTAAAGCGCCAGAGATGATATTTTATGGATTAAGGTGGTTCGGGACAAATTTTGAGCAGAGTTTGAAGGCTTCAAATGTTTGAAATGCCCCGTGGAGTGATTCAATGCATCTAGACACTTTGGAAGGCTCTTTAATGAAGGGATATGTCTCTTGAATGAATCAACATGTCTTTTGGGATTCAAAAGGTGTGACTTTTGGAGAGAATTTATGAGGGAATTTTGAATTCTTTTTGAAAGGAAGAAATCACTGATTAAAAAGAGAGGGAGTCTAGGGCTGTGAGTGGTTCAGTGGCAAGAGAGATGAGAGGCGAGAGAGAGAGTTTGGTGGTGGCATGAGAGAGAGAGAGAGTGAGGGATTTGGAGATTTTCTTCTAGGGTTGTAAGAGGAGAGGGAAAGTGAGAGATTTCTTCTTCATTACATTTCTAAGAGAGAATTGAGAGTGCTTGTAAAGAGGGAAAGTGCTTAAAGAGAACTTCTATGAATTTGCTTTTAAAGGAGTGTGAGATAAGTTGTGTCTTTAATTTCTTTGTTTTATAAACTTGTTTTTATATATGAAATCCATGTTTTGTTGTTTCATTCTCATGAATTCTGAGTAGTCTTCTTTATCCTTCTCCCTACTCTGAGATATGATTTTGTGAAGAATTGATTTTATTCTATACAGTTTTAAATGTCAATAATTTGTGATGATTTGAACTCTGATCTTCATTTACTATTTGATCTGGCCAATTGAAATATTAAAATGCGTTGAGAAACACAAGATCCAAAAGGGCTATGATTTCTACAACATGGTGAGAGTCGCATTCAATTTCATGGGTGAGAATGTAGTCCACGGGGTTGAGTGCAAATAAATAGGGAAATATACCTTATTGGATGTCAACTTGGAGATTTTAAGATGATAGATTAAAATTCCCAATTTGTTTTAGTCTATTTGAAACTAATGCGAGATTGTTAGCTATCAGGCAAGGAATAAGTGGGAGCTCTGGAATGAGAGCCGGTATCCTCCCAACCTAACCATGGAATTAGGGTCCAAACTCTGGATTAGCCAATGTTCTTTATACACTTGAAAGAGGGTAAAAAATATGATTGCTCCTATTTGGCACAATACAATTATATATATATTTTTAAAAGATTTTAATTTCTTCACAATTCATTTACTCATTGTAAAGGGGAAGGTTGCTTTCTTGAATTTGAACTCTTCATCACAGAAACTTTGATTAATTTTTATAAGTTTACGTTTGAAGTTTAGCAAATAGTTTAGTTAAATTATTTCTCTTAACTACATTTTATTTAGCATACACTTAATTACTTTAGATTTGAATTTTATTCTTAAGTTTTGTAGTTTGAATTTTTTATTTTACATTATAGCCATAAGAATTTCCAACTCCCCATGGGATCGATACTTATGACTCCATTAGAGCCCTTTATTACTTTGAGCGATACGTATACTTGTGTTATTTTTATGGGTATAACAGTTTAATCATTTTAAAAGATCAAATTATTTTTACTAATTTTTTTATTAGGATTGACTTATATATTTATTATTAGTACTACCGTGTGTGTTTTGTAATATTAAAAATTATTTACAAAAGCAATACACAACAAACCCCGCATCAAGTTTTTGGCAAAACATAGTCTTCAGAATCTTATCATTTTTTTCTCTTCTTTTCTTTTTTAAGTGAGGATACTATATCTGGATAGCCTTTAACAATTTTGAACTTCACTATCCTCTTCTTAAAGTTAAAACTTTTTACCTTTCTTCACTTTATAAATTCATATTTGTTTTGATAATTTTTCATAAAGTCTCATTCTTTTCTTCTTACATAAAACTCTAAGATTCTTAATGCTTCAAAAATATAATTTACTTTACTTTAAATAGAAAAAAATAGTCTTATCCTTTCATACAAAATATCTTTAACTTTAGAATTGACCTTCATTATTAAAAACTTTTACTTAAATTTACCATAATATTTACAAACATAAATATAGTCATTAAAAGGTAAATCTTAATTTCCAAGATCATGTTAAATTAATTTTAAAAATATAGTTAATTGAGGATAAATAACATTTAGTTTACTTTTTCTTAAAAGAAAATTTTCTTTCTCTTAAACTTAAATTTTTAAGTAATTAAAAATGTTCAATACAAAAATTTTGTAGGTGAAAGAAAACAGTAAATGCATAAAAATAAAACAAACTTGTAGAGGATTTCTGAATATGAAACTCGGCTCTGGTATACTGCAGGTGCTAGCTTTAAAAATACAGGATTTAAAGAAATAAATGAAACACAATATATTTCAAAGGATTTTTTAAGAAGTAAAAACATAAACAAAAACTAAAAATAACTAAAATTGCATGAAAATAAAAATCTGCAATTTCTATTATAGTTAAGTCCACAACACAATATTACATAAATGTTCATATCACAACATTTTTAAAGAAAACCAACACTCAAACAATTAAAATAAATAACAAACAAAAAAAACTTCTAAAACATCAGTCATCATCTCTTCCTCCTCCTTTTCCTCCTCCTCATCATCATCATCATCTTCTTCTTCTTCTTCTTCTTCTTCTTCTTCTTCTTCTTCCTCCTCCTCTTCTTCTTCATGATCCGACACATAAGGAGTAAAACTGGGGCAAGTTGGAAATTCTACTTTATAATCACCCCTTCGATATCTAATCATGGCCTCTTAATATGTTGTTTTAAATTGAACTCTCCTTTGTTGATATCATCGTTATATACATTCCTTGCTTCTAACCCTCCAATCCTATTTTACAAATTTACAATATCAATTTGTTGCATCATGAGCTGCTCCATATTGTTCTCAAGTGAAGCAGAGCTGGAAGTAGATGGACCTACCTCAGATGTTGAGGGTCTATCATTACCTTCACTCCTATATTCAATAAATGATTTAAATCCTTGGACTGTGTGTTTCCCAATTGGTTTTTGTGGCTATAACTTTTTCTTCATTTCTACTAAACCCTACTCCTGATTATTCATATAAAGTTAAAATCAAGGCAGAGTATCCTAAACCACTAGCCGTAGCACTCCTGGCCATACTCTGAGCATTATGTACTATAAGGGCATTGTCGGCGCTATTTTTGGTTGGAGTTGCCCGTAAGAAGTTGTTAGTCACCGGAATCAAAATCTTGTCGCCCGCTTCGGAAGGACATTTTAATTTAATATATATTTAATTTTAGAAAAATATGAAATCAAACTGACCCCATATTTTTCATAGTTTAAAGGAAAGAGCACTGTACCTCAAACTCTATATCTATCCCGAAGGATAAACACAAGACTTGAGGATACTCGATCAAATAAACTAAGGAATATATGACATCCGTTTGGTCTGCGAAACCTTTATATTTGCTGACAAGTGCCCCTATTTAATATAAAAGATTGAATAGGGTTTATATTAAGCTGGGTTCGGACATGCTTCCTATAAGGGCAAGCCCCTACTCTTAAATGACCAAAGCCACCTAAGAAGACTCTCGATAAAAATCAAGAAAAATTATCTTCAAAGAATTTCAAAGGGTAGGACTCTTCAACGCTTTTAAATGACCAAAGTCACCTAAGAAGACTCTCGATAAAAATCAGGAAATATTATCTTCAAAGAATAGCTGGGTTTGGACATGCTTCTTATAAGGGCAAGCCCCTATAGTTAATTACATCTTAAATGACTAAAGTCACTTAAGAAGACTCTCGATAAAAATCAAGAAAAATTATCTTCAAGGAATTTCAAAGAGTAGGACGGTTCGAGAAAAGCTTCCTATAAGGGCAAGCCCCTATAGTTAATTACATCTTAAATGACCAAATGGTTCGGACATGCTTCCTATAAGGGCAAGCCCCTATAGTTAATTACATATTAAATGACCAAAGTACCTAAGAAGACTCTCGATAAAAATCAGGAAATATTATCTTCAAGGAATTTCAAAGGGTAGGCTGGGTTCGGACATGCTTCCTATAAGGGCAAGTCCTATAGTTAATTACATCTTAAATGACCAAAGTCACTTAAGAAGACTCTCGATAAAAGTCAAGAAAGTAGTTAATTACATCTTAAATGACCAAAGTCACCTAAGAAGACTCTCGATAAAAATCATGAAATATTCTTAAATGACCAAAGCCACCTAAGAAGACTCTCGATAAAAATCAAGAAAAATTATCTTCAAAGAATTTCAAAGGGTAGGACTCTTCAACGCTTTTAAATGACCAAAGTCACCTAAGAAGACTCTCGATAAAAATCAGGAAATATTATCTTCAAAGAATAGCTGGGTTTGGACATGCTTCTTATAAGGGCAAGCCCCTATAGTTAATTACATCTTAAATGACTAAAGTCACTTAAGAAGACTCTCGATAAAAATCAAGAAAAATTATCTTCAAGGAATTTCAAAGAGTAGGACAAGTCACTTAAGAAGACTCTCGATAAAAATCAAGAAATATTATCTTCAAGGAATTTCAAAGGTTGGACATGCTTCCTATAAGGGCAAGCCACTATAGAACATGCTTCCTATAAGGGCAAGCCCCTATAGTTAATTACATCTTAAATGACCAAAGTCACCGAAATTCCTATAAGGGCATGCCCCTATAGTTAATTACATCTTAAATGACCAAAGTCACCTAAGAAGATCTATAAGGGCAAGCCCCTATAGTTAATTACATCTTAGATGACCAAAGTCACCTAAGAAAACTTCTATAAGAGCAAGCCCCTATAGTTAATTACATCTTAAATGACCAAAGTCACTTAAGAAGACTCCCTTTCTATAAGGGCAAACCCCTATAGTTAATTACATCTTAAATGACCAAAGTCACCTAAGAAAACTCTCGAAAAAATCAAGAAATATTATCTTCAAGGAATTTCAAAGGGTAGGACTCTTCAACAAAATCAGATGTAAAATCAGGAAATATTATCTTCAAGGAGTTTCAAAGGGTAGGACTTTTCAATGAGATCGGACATAGAGGTATGAAAGGGGATTGGTTCAAATTTGGAACATTTTATTGTAGAATCTAAATGAGGAAAAACTAGGGGATGTCATGGATCCAGAGGAGAACCCCGGTGACTTCCCAAGCTATCCTAATGTTTAGCTTCAATTTTGAGGAGAAAAATTTAAGTGTTTCGTTTAGTTATGACTTACATTCATGTGAAATGATCACACAAATGCCTGGAAGATGTGAGAATTTAGGTCGTGACAAATAACAAACTCGGAATCCTAAGACGAGTTAGGGCTTATATTGTATAGCAGGGCTATACAAAAGCCTAAAGATAAGGTGAGGATTTACGTTGCATAAGCAAACAACCTCAAAGTCCTATGGACGTTTAAGTCTAAGGAAGGAAGATTGGTTTAGCTGGGGAAGACAGGTTTTGCTGTTGAAGATGACTTTAAGTCTAAGGAAGGAAGATTGGTTTAGCTGGGGAAGACAGGTTTTGTTGTTGAAGATGGCCGTGTAGGGTGAGGATTTACGTTGCATAAGCAAGCAACCTCGAAGTCCTATGACTTTGTTGTTTAAGTAAGGTGAGGATTTAAGTTGCATAAGCAAGCGACCTCAAAGTCCTATGGCTTTGTTGTTTAAGTCTAGGATTTATGTTGCATAAGCAAGCAAACTCGAAGTCCTATGGCTTTGTTGTTTAAGTCTAAGGAATAAGATTGGTTTAGCTGGGGAAGACAGGTTTTGTTGTTGAAGATGGTTGTGCTGCCCACCATGTTATCTCCAAGCTCCTTGCCGCGACGAGTTTGAGTTTTCTAGTGTGTCAAGTTATAATGTTAAATCAGGTGACCCTATTGTTAGAGTTCTTTAAATTTTATGGGGGCATATTAAAGTTGGTTAGGGAGACACCGGTTAGGATCCTATGGTTCCCTCGTTCCGACACCACTATTTTCAATTGGATTCACTTAGTCCAAATGAACTTACTAAACTCAACTTAATGAGTTCCACAATTTCATTTAGACCGTGGGAAGCATCATTAGCAAACGTAGGTTACCTCCTCCAAGGAATTCCCGATCATCCAAGACTGTGGGAAGCCTCGTTAGCAACCGTAGGTTACCTCCTCTGAGGGATTCTCGATCATCAGATAGAGACGTCTTAATTTAGTTGCAATTGTAGTTTTGTGTGATGTTTGTGATTAAATTTTGAGCTGTTTTATATTTTAATTTAGTTAAGTTGTGGTTTTGTATGATGTTTGTGATTAAATTTTGAGTTGTTTTATATTTTGAATGTTGTAGCGTTGTAGTTTTGTGTGATGTTTGTGATTAAATTTTGAGTTGTTTTATATTTTGAATGTTGTAGAATTTTGAATGTTGTAGCGGGTAAAATTTTGAGTTGTTTTATATTTTGAATGTTGTGGCGATGAATTTTATCTTGGTTGATTTTAATTTTAATTTTGGTTTTGGTTTTGTGGCTATCCTGATAGTTTTAGCTTTAATGCAAAGTGACATGCAAGTTTGCAGGTATAAAAGCACAGTATGAAGGTGCAAGAAAGATAACACTAAAAACTTTAAAACCGTATTTGACGAGTTTTCTCGTTCCACCACCTAAAGCTCATAAGGCATGTGAAGGCAGTTTATATGAGACAGGGAAGTAAAATTTTGACGACCTATCTAAGCTTAGGTCATATCTTGGTGGGTCCTTAGGAGTTTAATTACAGATGATGTTGTCAAGCAAAATATATTAAGTTTAGTACATCTCCGAGGTATCCAACAGATCTAGAGAAAGAAGCAGGTCTGTGCTACTCTCTCGCTGTCTGGTGGAAAATCCTGAGTTCTTTTAAAATTTTATGTTGCTTAATAATTTATCCTGTAAATACCCTTAATGCTCAGTGAGCACTGATGTCTCAACTATCCCTAAGAAAAAGCATATATCAACTTGTGATTCAATTTAATAATTATGTGGGTGAAGACCCTTAAAGAGGCAAGTTAGTGTTGTTAGAACACTTAGCCAAATTCTAATTGAGCTTGTAGTGTTTGGAAGATGTTTTAGTTTTCAATGATATTTACTTTTCTAATCCTCATTTAAATGAAATTTGATTTAGCCTAAGTCACTATTAAGCCCTTAAGACCTATGTGAGTGTCTTAGTTAGTTTTGAAAAGGTTAGGCTTTAGGTGGTCCTGATTCATGATTTGAATTTTATTTGAAAATCAAAATAGAGGTATTAAATTGATTAATTATTGACTTCAAAAGTCATACCCCTAAGTCCTATGTTCATTTTATTTTAATAAACTTCCAAATTTAATAATTTAGAAATTTATTAAGTTATCCTTTCATTTAAGAAAGTGAGGTTGGTTTCTACCAATTAAACCCTTGTGTTTTAAACATAAAATAAATTGATTAAGATCAGAGATTACCCATTTTCCTTCTTAAATTAATCCTTAATGTTAATCAAGGATAAATTTCTAAAATTACACATTTACCCCTAAGGCTCTAACACTTTATAATTTGTCAAATTCAATTCAAATAACTTTAAAATTTTTATCCTACCTCATTCATGGGTCAATTAAGGCATTAAAGGAGAAAATGTGACTTTTTAAAATTTAATTTAATTTATATAATTATTTTCATGCAAAAATAGGATTTTCCAAAGAAAAATCCTAACTTGACCAAGGTGACTCTTAATCCATTAAAATTATTACTGGAGGTAGACCTAGACTAGAGAACCCTTTGGACCAAATTTTATGATTTTTTGGATTTTAGTTGAATTTTAAGATTTTTTTTTAAATTCCAAAGTATTTATTAAATATAAAATATTTTAAATAGGGAAAATTAAATTTTGTATTTTTGAAAAATCTCTCGAAGGTCAGAGAACTTAGAGAAGAAGATTTTATTTTTTTCTAAATTTTATTTGATTTATTGGAATTATTCTTAATAAAAACCCATTTTTAGCCTTTAAAAATCATTTTTAAGCTTTAAAATTCAATATCTTTGTTTAGAAAACCAGGAAAAATATTCTAATTATTCTTAAGTGATTGGGAAGCAATTTAGAACATTTTTATGAGTTTTATTTTTTTTTTGTGATTTTTATGGATTTTTTAATTATTTTAGATATTTAAAAATATGTTAAAAATGAAGTTTTTATTTTAAATATCATTTTATTTTTATAAAATGCCCTTGATCATAAAGAACTCAAAAAATAAGTTTTTATAAATTTTTTAGTTATATTTTGATTTTTTTTATCTTTAAAAACCAACTTAAGTTATCTAACGAAGTCAAAATATTTTGAAATTTTTATGGTGAGTTCTCTGAATCATAAATAACTGTGGAAATAAAAAATCAAGTCATTTAAATGTTTATATCTTTCAAAATTAATTTTCTTAATGATTTAGAGTTTATGAAAATTAATTACATTTTAAATGACTTGACCCATGAAATTATTTCTAAAAGCTCCTCTGAAGTGATTTAGTATTTGGAAAATTTAAGGATGTTTTAAATGACCTGACCCATGAAATTATTTTCAAAGGTTTCTCTGGTCATGGTAGGACCTTCCAAAATTTTCTTGGAATTTTCTAATCAACATGCTAATTTTCATGATTATTTTAAGCAAATAATGCACATAGACTTGATAAATGTGATCCTCTGTCTAGGGACCTCCTCTGACTTTGGAAAAATCAGAGAATGTGCTTCTTGACAGAGGCTACAATATGCCAAAAATTCGAGCTATGATGATAAGTCGATATGCATGAGAATCAAAAGATTCAAATCAGTATTTAATTAATTAAAAATAAAATATGCATCACATGGACTTAAAGTTATGTAAACATTATTTTCCTTTGTTTAGTGAGCAAGTGAGTATTTTTATTTTATTTTTATGATTTTTCTACGTGAAGTTATGTATTTTTGAAGTTAAGGGAGTTTAAATAAATAGAAAAAGCCCTATTTTTCTACTTGTCCACATGACACCTCGTCAACCTACGGCGTCTCCAAAGCTCCACGCGGTGCGCTCTTATTTGACGCCGCCGTCCACGCCAGCAACCACGCGTCTCGTTGTTTGTGTAAAGAAGCGCTGTCCGGCTTCATCTGGCAGTTCATTCAATACACGCTTGATCAAACGGCTCCCCATCATCATCCCCAATAGAGTGATCCCGTGAACGTCCACACTAAAACCCTAAGATCTCAGCCTAAACTCAGCCAAATCACTTTAGGTTTGATCCTATGGACTCGTCTAAGTGAGGCCAACACATCAATACGGTAATCATGCAATTAAATCAAGCCTAATCAAATGGAGAATCAAAATAGGCTCGGGAGGGAGAGGAGTTTTATACCTTTGCTCTAAGAAGTGAAGCTTCAATCAGAGGGTCTTGGCACATTTTCTAGGGTCCAAGGAGGCTAGGGATTAAACCTGTTGCTGTGGTGTGAGGTTTAGATATAATTTCGATTAGGGCTGAATTTGGGTGCTGGTCTAGAGCTATGGTAGAGGCTCTATGAGATGGTAATTTGATGGTGCTTTTGCTTCTTTCATTGTTGTGAAGGTGTGGGTAGAGTTAATTTGAGTTTGGTGGAGTATCGAGGTGTAATGAGTTCTGTCCTGGTTTTGGGAAGAGGTTTGAGCTCAAAAATAAGCTTCCACAGTGGAATTCAGTGGGGGAGGAGGGTTGGATTGCACTGAGGGGATCTCAGAGAAGCTCTTTGAGAAGTTTAGGAAGCTCTCTCTAAGAAATTTTTAGCACTTAGTTTAACAGCCATGGAGGTGGCCTTTTATAAAAATGGGGTGATGGTGGCTGTCATGGCCAATTAGGGGGTGTAATGTGGTGCTTAGGTGGAGTGCAGAGGAGCTCTACAATTCAATTTCACTGAGCTGGCCTCTAGTTTTGATTTGGGTGAAGTTCCATGGGGGTGGCTCTTGGTTTTGCCATTTTTTGGCCACTAGGCTGGCCGGCCGGTCAGGGGGAGGTGGCTAGGTGCTTAGGACATCCATAGGAATCTATCACAATAATTTAATGCAGATGTGTTTTGATTTGGCAATGATATCTTAAGAATGTGTATTTTCGGAATAAGATCCCTTAATTTGGGGGACTTTTGGTCCATGGATCATCTAGCTTGGGTTAGATGTGTTTTGGCTCAGCCTTAGGGGTCAACTAAAGGCTGAGGTGGAGTTAATTTGGTTGTTTCAGGGTGGTTAACTCACATTTAATGCATGGGTCCAAGTGGGTGCGAATGACCAAGTCTTGGGGTTTGTCTAGGATATCCATGTCAATTAACCCAAATAGATATTGAATTTGGTGTGGATGATCATAATGAACAACTTTGGTGAAGTATGGAAGTGGTTTTGAGCACAATGGAAGGGTCAATTTGAGGGAATTTTGAATTTTAATCAATTTGGTCATGTTGAGCTAGGCTTGGGTCTATCTTGAGCTAGCCTTGGGCTAATTCCAAATTAATTGTTGTAAATGGTCAATAGGGACCCCATGAAGAGTTTTAAACATGAATTGGATGCCAATTTGGGTGTTAAGGCAATCAATTGGGTGAAATTTGGGAACTAGCCAATTTGGGGCTAAATTTGGGAATTTTGGATTCAGGTCAAAATCAAATGGATTTGAGGCTATAATAAGGCCAATTGATGGTTGATTTTGATGTGTAGGAATGTTATAAATATTTTTCAACATTAATTGTGGCCAATTGATTACGCTATGGGTTCAATTTGGTGAGATTAGGTCATGTGACCAAAAATTGGGGGTTTGACCTATACCAAAATCAGGCTCAAATCATGGGCCAATTAAGTTTGGATTTTGTCTATTTTGTCCATATCAAAAGTAAATTTGAGTTTAGGATTTAAATTGGGGTAAATTAAGATCAAATTGATGGACATTTGAGTTGAACTTGGGGAAATTTGGGTCTTTAAAGGGCAATTTGGGGGTTTTGATTAAATATGGTCAAATTGGCCAAATTGGGTCATATGATAGTTTAAGAAAATGAAATTGGGAATAATTGGGAGGTTTTGGGAATTTTTGGGATTTTTTGGAATTTTTGGAATTTTGGGCCCAAGAGGTGTATTTTGATAATTTGGCCAATTTGGGGATTTCAGATAATTTGGGTGTTTTCAAGGAGTTTGAAATGATTTTGGAACAAGATTGGGTATTTTGGCTAGATTTGGAGATTTTGGCAAAATTTGGGGTCCCAAGAGTATCTGGGTAGTTTGGAGAATTTGGGAGCAAAAGGCTAGGTTGGGTATCTTAGTAGAGTTGGAGTAGAAACCGCCATTAATAAGTCATAGACCAATAGAAACCCCATTTTGGGTCCTCTATGTAGTGGTCTTAGCTAAACCCTAGTCTAGGGCTAATGGGTTTAGGGGACCACCTATAGGAGTTTCCCAAAAGTCTCAAGGGACCAAAGCGTAGAAGTTTTGGGTTTAGGATAATGAGTGATTGTGAGTGTAAACAAGTGCCTTAGCCCTAGAACAACACCCAGGGTCAACCCTAAGGTCCAACAGTCCTAAGGGTGACTCATCTTGAGTTTCCCCCATAGTGACCCCATCTACTAATTGCTAGAGGTTAGGACCAGTATGTGGAACTTCAAGTTGAGTAGAGAAGAGTTTAAAATTTCTAATGGTGAGGGCTCCTTGTCTAGTCTTCTAAGAATAGTCAATAGCAAAGTCCTATGACTATACCTTAGGCTACTAAAGAGGAAAAACTGAACCTCAACTAAAAGTGAGGTCAACAAATGGACCCCCAATAGGTGTGGTGTGCTGGGCAAGCACACCGTGTGTATTGGCATTGACCGACAAGATCAACAAAAACTAATACAAACTCTTAAGTCACCAGACACGGAAGTATGCATAGAGTTGTGTGTTTTTTCTTTATTCCCGCCGGGGATAATGACAGGTGCATATTTGATCAAGTCAAGAAGTAGGGACTCTCACTGGGGATTGGAGAGTGGATTTCTAGTTATGAAATTTTAGAGATTTCTAGAGGATGGGAATCAATACGCAAGTGCTGACCCCGAGGTGGGAATTGAAATTTAAGTATCAATTCCAAAATGAAAGGAAGAGTCGAAATTTAGGTACCGACCTCAAAAGATAAGAATCATAATTTAGGTACTGATTCAAAAATGAGAATTGAAATTTAGGTATCAATCTCAGGAAGAGAGTCAAAATTTAGGTATCGACCTCAAAAAATAGGAATCAGATATTAGGTACTGATTCGAAAATGAGAATTGAAATTTAGGTATCAATCTCAAGAAGAGAGTCAAAATTTAGGTATTGACCTCAAAAGATAGGAATTAGAATACAGGTACTGATCCGAAATGAGAATTGAAATTTAGGTATCAATCTCAGGAAGAGAGTCGAATATTAGGTATCGATCTCGAAAGATAGGAATCAGAATTTAGGTACTGATCCAAAAATGAGAATTGAAATTTAGGTATCAATCTCAGGAAGATAGTCAAAATTTAGGTAAGAGATAGGAATTAGAATTTAGATACTGATTCAAAAGGAGAATAAAATTTAGGTATCAATCTCAAGAGGAGAGTCAAAATTTTGGTATCGACCTCAAAAGATAGGAATCAGAGTTTAGGTACTGATTCAAAAGGAGAATTGAAATTTAGGTATCAATCTCAGGAGGAGAGTCAAAATTTAGGTATCGACCTCAAAAGATAGGAATCAGAATTTAGGTACTGATTCAAAAGGAGAATTGAAATTTAGGTATCAATCTTAGGAGGAGAGTCGAAATTTAGGTATCGACCTTGAAAGATAGGAATCAAAATTTAGGTACTGATTTAAAAGGAGAATTGAAATTTAGGTATCAATCTTTGGAGGAGAGTCGAAATTTAGGTATCGACCTCGAAAGATAGGAATCAGAATTTAGGTACTGATTCAAAAGGAGAATTGAAATTTAGTTATCGATTCCCAGAAGAGAGTCAAAATTTAGGTATCGACATGGAAAGATGAGAATTAGAATTTAGGTACTGACTCGAAAGGAGAATTGAAATTTTACAAAGAGCTTGTGGTGTTGTGTTTGCAGAAGTGTGTCATGTGGAAATATTGATTTTGTTGAAGAAGATTTGTAGAGCTTTGTGGGGTTTTGTGCAGAATGAAAAATTTTGTGGGGATGTGAAGAGAGTTAATGCCAATAAAGATGGTTGTGCTGCACGCACAAATAATAAGAAACTCTAAAAATGAGAGATTCCACTCAACAGATTTTTATCACATTTAATTTTTCAAAATATGTCCTTAAAGTTTTAATTTTAATTGGTTGATTTTCTTTTTTAAAGAAATTTGTTTTGTTGTTTATTCATTGGTGATTATTTTTATTTAAAATTTATTTATTGTTAAATATTTGTTGTTTTGTTCTTTGTTCATTGAAATTCTGAACCAAAGCGTGGTTCGTGGCTTTCATCCATTGTACAAAAAGGCAATTGACAAAAAGGCACATTCCTGAGAAAACTTTTCATTAATCTACTTCAATAAAAAGATGCCACAGATCGAACATAGGTTAACGCCTCAAAAGGTACAATTTATAGTCCATGTCGAAGTACATTCAGAATATCTCATGTTATGAATACACTGTAGACTGAATATATCAGATACATATCATGTTGCTAAAAAAAGCGAACCCTCTGATCGTCTGTACTAGGTATGATGAGCTCCTGATCAAGCAGACCTTCTAAGTCAAGCTCCAGGATAAGATTTCCCTTCGCATGTACTTAGAGGTACAACCCTCTCATAGATCGTACGGTAGTAGCATTTCCAGTTCCGGGTCTGGCTGAAATCCATATGGCATTTTGCTGTCATCCATCCTGCGGAACGTCACATACACCCTACGGTGTCGTACCCCTAGAATGCAATGTTTGGCGACATCTGCACCGTTGAATTTAAGAACGAGCACTGAACTGACTGGTAGAGGAATCTGCACAGCACCTCTGAACTCACCAGAGCCGACAATATCGATTTCTTTCCCAAATAAAATATTGCTTTTGCTAAAAAATGAGACCATGCAGAAGGGTCTTACAAAATCATGATGATCAATGTGTGGAGGAATGCAATCACCCTCTTCATAGATATTGATAATACAACTATTGGGAATGTAGGTAGCAGATAGAATATTCCATTTGACCATTCTTTTGATCATCCATTTTATCATTGGCAGTAGTGGATCCACTTGATCGTGTCTGAGGATTCCCGTGTCTGTCATTTGTGAAGTTATAACAACAGCCGCACTGGATAGTGATTCTTCCCTTTCCTCTCATCCATTTCTTTGGCTCGGAATATGTTCTTTCCATGAGAAGGCCTGCTTGTCCTCTATCTCTTAAATCAAAGATACAGTACAGAATGCTTCTTTCATCATTTTCGGAGAAAACCCAGGTATATAGCTCCAGGCCTTCTAGTATATTGATGAAATTTCCCTGAACTTCTTCATAAAACTCAAATTCTCTTTTATTTACTTTACTTATCTTGTAGTATTCTATCATACTAGGGGTTGGCAACTGTCGTGAGTGTTCATCCCTTCGAGCATTGGCAGGAACCCAAACTGGCGTTGGTTGATCTGGAGCATGAGACATGGCCTCTAGCGGGATGTACAACCTTGGCCTCCACGGTACATACTGATCCGTCCCCAATGGGACATATGGTTCATCCATCATAAAATCTGAAGTCTGAAACCCATTGGTGCTTGAAGTATACTCTTCCAATGTACTGAAACATTGTAAATGTAGAACACTGCAATCTGGGCATTCTACAAATGCACCTGTGGCTGATGTCCCGGCTGGTATTTCAACGTTGCGCGTCGAGCAATCCTTACATAAGACATCTAAAACTTAAAGTGTATCTGACTCTGTCACAAACCCCGGTTCTTCAGCCATGGTGGGTAAGCTAGTAGAAGTTGCTTTCAGGTCTGGATCATAAATATGACCCTGAGGAATAGGGGTGACCAAGTTGTTCGTTTCTCTTTGACGTCTGCATTCTTGTCATAGAAAAGCTCTCTTCTTGTGGCTAGTGTTCCTGTGTTGCGTCCTGCGAAGCGAAGTACTTGGCAGTTGTTCGTTATTGGTGGCTATTAAGCCTCCAGCCGGTGTAGCTACCATGAAGGGCAGACGGTTGGGCCTTTCCATCTGACCTTGCTCTATTATCACGTTCTTGCCTTTACATGATACATTATCTTTAGCAGTCACTCTCAGTAGTGAAGGCAATCCCTCTTTCTCTTTGCAGCTAACCACGTCCATGGGAGGACCTTCGTAGTTCATTTCAACTTGGTTAAAATCCATGTTGAAGTCAAAAGTACCGCCCTGCGGTGCCATCTCCTCATTTAGTGCGAGGCTCCAGCCATCCTGGAAAGCAAACATCAGCCTCTGTCCCAATATTTTTCTGCAGACGACAAGAAAAACATCAGTGGGCCGAAACTAGTCATGAACAAGAACAAAATAAAGTATTTATTAAAGTAAATTTCAGTTTATTTTGGTGAAATGAATTGTTTATTTTATGTATAAGTTTTGTTTAATTTAGTGGAACATTATACTCAAAAGTGGAAAGAAGAAAATTTGAAGTTTAAAATTTCTTTCTCAAAATTTTCATTATATTGAGGTTAATTACAAAATTTGGACCTAGTCATAGACATTTGGCCACATAGATAACCCTAAAACAATCAAAGTTTCAAAGTTTCAAAGCAAAAAGAGGCAAGCGGCGTTAGGTTGCATAATAAATTTTTAGATATTGTCCGTTTATTGGTAACATGGGTCTTTTGCTCTGAAAATCCACTAACTGGTAGGCTCCTCCTATATAGACCTTTTCAATGAAAAATGGTCCCTCCCAAGTTGGCTCAAATTTTTCACCTATTTTATGGCATGCAAGAATAAGCATTTTGAGCACAAGTACGAGGTCACAACCTTTGAATGTCCTTGGGCGGACCAATTTGTCATGGGCTTGTACCATCTGTCTGGTAAAACTCCAAATGTTGTTGTGCTTCTAGTTGTTTTCCCTCGAAACCCTCCAGTTCTTCAAGCCTAAGTTTTACGCTTTCTTCCATTGTGAGTTGGTTGGCAACTACGACTCTGAGAGATGGTGTCTGGATTTCTAGCGGTAGCACGGCCTCGGTCCCATACACGAGCATATAAGGTGTACACTGAGTGGGAGCCCTGAAAGTCGTCCGGTAGGCCCACAAGGCTTCTAATAGTTTGTTGTGCCAATCCCTTTTATTTTCATCTAGTGTTTTCTTCAAAATCTGTACCAGTGTTTTGTTGAAAGCCTCAGCTAGACCATTTGCTCTAGGATAGTAAATCATAGAGTATCTCCAATCTATCCCAGGTGTTTTGACAAAATTATTGATATTTGTATTTCTGAAAGTTGTCCCATTGTCAGAAATTATTCTTTGCGGTACTCCAAAATAGTAGACAATTTGGCTTTTAAAAAATTGAAGGACGTGCTGTGCCGTAACCTCACGTAACGGTACTGCCTCTGCCCATTTGGAGAAGTAATCTATAGCGGCAAGTATAAACATTTTTCCTTTAGAATATGGAGGGTCTATCAGACGTATTATGTCCGTGCCCCAACACTCGAATGGCCATGAGGCAACAGTTGGGTGTAGCACATTTAGAGGTTGGTGTAAGACCACCCCATGCACCTGGAATTGGTGACATCTTTTGGCTGTATCCATGCAATCAGACATCATTGTTGGCCAATAATACCCGAGTCTTTTGATCTTCATCTTCATTTTAGGCCATGACTGGTGAGCGCAACACAATCCGACATGTACCTCTTTGAAAATATTTTGTGCTTTGGCTCTGCTCAAACACCGTAGCCACATCTGATCGAATGATCTTCTGTAGAGAACATTTCCCATCAAGGCGTAAGACATATCCCTTCTTGTGATGTGGTGCGCCTCAGACTTGTCTTCTGGCAGCTTTCCAGTATGCAAATATTCTATTAATGGCTTGCGCCAATCTTGGTTGATGTCTGCAACTGTATTTATTGTTTCTTATTTTCCAAGCTTGTGTAGAGTTTTGAAGTCGATCCGAGACAAGACTCGTCTTCCTTGCACTGTGACTTCAATGGATTCCTCTGGGGGGCACGTCATTTCCTTAGCAAGTTTTGCTAAAGCGTTGGCATAGGCATTATCTCCCATAGGAATCCGGTAGAAAGTTACATCAGGAATCTGCTCCAGGAGCTTCATCGTATACTGATGGTATTATGCTAATCTTGGTTTCAAAATTCGGTATTGTCCGGTAACTTGCTGGATGACGAGTTGGGAGTCGCCATAAATGATAATGTTTGTTATATCCATTGAGATTACCATTTCCAACCCAGTGATTAAAGCTTCATATTATGCTTCATTGTTTGTTCACGCTCTGTCAAGTGGTATGAGAACCTCATCATACCCTTATCTAGTGTGATAAAGATCAAACCAATCCCTGCTTTGCCTGGTATAACTGTGTCTGATCCTTTGTCTTTTCTGGCTGACAAAGCGCCATCGAAATACATCTCCCAGTATTGCGCACTGGATAATTCCATTTATAAAATTTGTTCGTCGGGTAACTCGTCGTTGAGAGAGGACCCAGCTGGCAGTGGGTGTGCAGCGAGAAAGTCTGCTAGTATCTGTCCCTTAATAGCACAGAGGGGAATAAAAGTTATATCAATTTGCAATTAGTTTATTGACCATCTTGCTAGACGTTTGAAGAGTGTTGGTCGGGTCATCAAATATTGCAATGGAATAACTTTTGAGATCAGGGTCATCTTATGAGAAAGCATGTAATGTCTAAGCTTTTGGGCGACAACAATTAACGTCAGACAATGCTTCTCAATAGGTGGATAACTTATTTCCATCGGTATTAGACGATGACTTGAGTAGTAGAGCACATTTTCTTTACCCTCATCATTGACTTGGGCTAAGAGGGCTCCTAGAGAGTCATTTAAAGTCGCGGTATAAAGTATCAACATTTTCTTTGGGATTGGGGCTACTAAGGAAGGAGGTGTAGTGAAATATTACTTAACGTCCTTGAAAGCCCACTGGCATTTTTCTTCCCAAATAAATTTGGCTTCCTTTTTAATTAATGCCGAGAAGGTTGACACCTACCTAAGAGACCAGAAATAAAGCATCTCAGATATGCCAACTTCCCTTGGAAGGAACGTAGTTGTTTCAAGGTTTTAGGGGGAGGCATTTCCAAGATAGATTTAATCTTATCCCGGTCGATCTCGATTCCCGATGACGGACAATGAATCCTAGAAATTTTCCAGAGGTAACGCCAAAGGCACACTTTAAGGGATTCATTTTGAGATTATATTATCGTAATCATTCGAACACGATCCTCAAATCGTATAAATGGTCTATTTTTCATTTATATTTGATGACCAAATCATCCACATAGTATTCTACTTGGTTATGGATGAGGTCGTCAAAAATCTTCGTAATTGTGAGCTGATATGTTGCTCCGATGTTCTTTATGTCGAACAACATCACTGTGTAGCAGAAAATTCCAATCGGTGTTTTGAAGGCTGTAAGTACTGCATCCTCGGGAGCCATCTTGATTTGGTTGTATCCTGACGATCCGTCCATGAAGGAGAAAGTTTTGCGTGTTGAAGCGATATCCACCATCATCTCTGGTATAGGTAGTGGAAACTCTTCTTTTGGACATGCCTTATTCAAATCTCTGAAGTCGACACAAACACGGATCTGTTCATTTTTTTTTAACAGGTACATTGTTAGCTAACCACGTGGGGTACTATTCTTCTTTTACAAAGTTAGCATCTATTAATTTATTTACCTTGATGATGACTTATTATTTTATTTTGAGGCGCATTCTCCTGGGAGCTTGTTTTGCTTAGGTTACATTCTTGTCCACCCCAAGTTTATGGATTGCAACCTCTGCTGACAGTCCTGGCATTTCATCGTAGCTCCATGCGAAGCAATCTTTGAATTCTATTAATAGTTTGATCAATTCTGCAAATTCTTCATCATTAAGTAGAGAACTTATAAATGTAGGTCGGGGTCGTTCTTTAGTCCCGTGGTTAATCTCCTTCAATTTATCCACAGTAGATTTAATTTCCTCCTTAAATTCTGGCGTAGCATCTTCTATCGGTTGATCACTAGAGTCATCCTCTATATCGAGGCAATTCTCTTCCGATTCACTAATAACAACTATGCAATATTCAGAATCATTGACTGGTCTGACCGTACCAAATCTGAGACCCTCTTTCGAGTTTGGAGTTCGACTTTTATCATTCCATAATTTTTCAAAAAGTTATAATTTATCTTTTGGCATTTGTTTTGGTAAGTGTCCTTGTTGAATTAACTTTTGAACACAAGACGAGAAGTAACCAAAAGGCAATTCCATTAATTCACAAGAATCAACATCCAAATTTACATGTTTTTCAAGCTCAGTAGAGGTAGAAGCACGGTAAAATTTGATCATCTTTAACCCAACACTATGGACTTCCTTGACCTCTAAACTCTCAACCTTTTGAGGGAGAATCGGAGTGAGGATCATAACAACACTACGGACTTCCTTGACCTCTAAACTCTCGACCTTTTGAGGGAGAATCGGAGTAAGGGTCATAGCATTCACATAATAGTTTATCCGATCATACATTGTTTCATATTCATTATTTTTTGTATCTTTTAGGGATATCTTGTATTGAGGTCTTTCGTCTTGTCATTATTATTTCATCTTCAGAACTATCTTCATCACCAATGTTGATAGTTGGCCTAGTTCGTTCAACAATTAAATTGATCCTTCCTCATCCACGTCCCTGGCTTCGACCTCGGGTGCGCAAACTAAAAGGCCTTTCACCATCTCATTGTAAAGGAGTGGTGAAAGATTGCTGAAGTGGAGTTGAATGGCCTCCTCTTTGTGATTCTTCTGAATCTTCATCTTTGTTTGTGATAACATCACGAGAGAAGACAGTTTTCTTTAGAGGCGCGTAGTAGGCAACATCTTCATGGATACCAACTTCATGAACTAAAAATGGTTGTAGGTCTCCCTTGATGCAATTTTCTTGACCATCTTTGCGGTATTTGATGCACTGGTGTAGAGATGATGGAACCATATTGTGCTCATGAATCCATGGTCGACCTAGTAGAGCGTTAAAAGAGGTCTCAACGTCGATGATATGAAATTTAGCGGTCGTCACAAGTTCTCCAACCTTCATAAGTAATGTAATTGATCTGAAGGCTCTTTCTCCCTTTTGGTTGAATCCTGTTAACATCAACTTATTGGCCATAAGCTCTTGAGCTTCAATATCCAAAAAGGACAATGTCCGTAGGCTCATCAAGTTAAGAGATGCTCCAGGATCCACTAAAACTCTGGATAACAAAAATCTGCTGATGTTGACGGAGATGTAGAGTGGACGGTTGTGGCGGTGGTACCGAGCAGCAAGTCTTAATCTGTGAAGGTTCACTCTGACTATTCTTTCAACGAGCAAACTTCATCTGAGGATGTACTGGACAACTGAGCTAAGCAAATTTTTGGGTCAACCAAAGCTGTAACCAAAGACTCTTTCATCTCCTTTGACAAGATTAGAGCATCGTAGATGCTTAATCCGGCCGACAACTTCCTAAGATGAGCTAGCACGTTGTAGTCTACTTTGTATGATCCTCCGATTTTATCTTGGTCATGTGGTTCTTCCACTGGTGGAGGTGGGGTTATCTCTTCTTGAGTCATTATCTGTTTTCCTTTGTCTGTTGGAGTTGTTCTTGACGATGATGGATCTCCCGACAAAATCTTCATCTCAGGCTCGGTATGTTGCGGACTCTGAATGGAGGCTTATTTTGATGCAGACTGGATCTTGTTCAATATTTTCTTTGATGATCTGCTCCAGACCTCATTCCATTCTTCTTTGGTATTCGTTGAAGCTTGCTTTGATGAATCCTGAATTTGATTAAGGACCCTCTTGAGTTCATCCCAAGTTGTACTCCATCCATCTATTCCGACATACGAATCAATTAGGGAGATTGGCTCAGCCAAAATCATGTTTATGGAACCTTTTTCAGGTTCTTTTAAATATTCTTTTGGGATTGTTATGTTCTCTTCCTTGAGGTTTCTCTCGAGCCAGTCTTTAAAGATGAAACATTTTTCTATAGTGTGCCCAAGCAACCGGTGGTATGGGAATTAATTTGGTTCATTCTTCTTATCCACCTCTTTGGGATTCTTTGGATCTAGTAGTTTGAATTCTTACTTCTTCATCAGACTCCTGAATATTTTAGATATAACTTCATCCTTGAAAGAATACATAAATTTCTGTCGTTCCGACATGAATATTCTTTTAGCCCTATTCGAGGTGATCCCTCTTGAGGTGGCCGATGGCTGGATTGATTATTCTGCTTCTCAGAGTACTGTGATGAAGGCTGACGATGCTCTTCTGCATATATCTTTATCGGTTGCTTTCCTTTATCGACGGTTGCTACTACTCCTGATTTCTTCTCGAACACTCTGGTCACCTTAGCCTTTTCATGTGGCTCCATGTGCTTTATTTCTTCTTGGAGACTGCTAGCTTCACTGAGTAGCTACTTGAAGGACTTGATGGTGAGTCCCTTAAGCATGAAAGCTATTGGCCCATGAATGCTCTTGAGTAGAATTTCAATCGCATGATGTTCCTGTAACTGAGGTTCAGATTTCATGTTAAGGTTTCTCCACCTCAAAATATATTCTACCAAGGTTTCGCTAGGCTTTTGTTTTTCCATCATGAGCTCTCCAATAGACAGATGGTGTTGTGCCCTGGCAAATCTTTTCATAAACAGTTGTTCCAATTCAGAAAATGTTTTAACTGACCCGTTGGGTAAGTCAACATACCAGTCAAAAGTAATTCCTGACAAGCTGCTGATGAATTGCTAGCAGAGTAGAGCTTCATTATTTCTTGTGTTGCCATAGCTGGCTCGGAAATGTATTATATGCTGTCTGTGATTTCCAATCCCATCAAATATCTTGAAGTTTGGGGCCACAAATCCCTTGGGGAAAGGCACGACATCAAACTCCTCCGAGTAAGGTCTACCCTTCAAAATTGATGCACCGCCCTTGGATTGGGCTAAGGCGTCCCGCACTTGTTCAACCATTTGCTTGAACTCCTTTTCTGGCATGACACTTGATGGAGAATCTTTCTTCGGTTGCTCATCTTTGTTTGTTGAAGTAGCCTCTCTTCTTTCATCTATAATGTGTATGATTTCTGGCTGATTAATCTCTGAAGAAGCCAATTGCGGTGCTTGTGATTGCCCCTGAATGATGGCCATAACAGTCATAGGTGCAGTCGTTTCTTCTATTCTTTTCTCCAGTAGACTAACTTGCTCATCCCTTAGGAGGATAACCTTACGCAGCTCATCTACAACATTATCTTCCGTGTGAGGTTGAGCCTCGTGCATAGATGTGGTGGCTCTAGTTTTGATCGTATGGACATCCATGAAATCCTCCTCCAAGTAATCATTGTAATCAAAATTTTCATTGTCGCTATCGACGGAAACTCCGTGTTCTCTAGCTAACTCGAAAATCTTGATCTTGAGTTTCTCAACTTTCTTCACAATTATCGATTCCTTGATTGCTTTAAGATCTAGAGGACCCTGATGGACATCCTCTATTTGTTCCTCCATTTCGTTGGCTATTGTCTCGACGATGTCAGATATTTCAGACACTGACTTCACTTCTTGTCCCGCAGGCTCACCAATCTCACTGGACTGTATCAGATATTTCAGACCTTGGGTACCCATACCTTTTTCTTTTTCGACGATGATGTCTCAGGACGAAGTGTCTTAGTAGAAACATCAGCATGTCGAGGGAAAGTATGCTCCTCGTGGTGTAGACCAGCTACAGTGCCAGATAATTGTCATGTCTTTGTCTTTGGAATTGTAGGAATGTCTCCATAATGGGTGACGGGTAAGAACTTTGGACCCAGTCTCGACTTAACTGGTTGACGGCCAGCGATCCTGGTGGCAGTATAATCAGTAGTAATTACTGTGGTATCAACTTTGTTCCCTAAACGAAACCAAACGGGGATGCGATAGGTGGCACTCCAGTTGTCTTGTGGGACTGTCTGAAAGATTTGACGCCCTTTAAAATTTCCTTCTTCATGCAAGTAGAAATTGAATCTCCCACTTGTTTAAGCAACTGACTAACTGAACATCCTTCTTTGGCAGCAAGCCTTTTGAAAACTGCACTAACTCGAGTGATAGGAGTGAACTTCTTCCTCTCCTCACCATGTCCATGAAGTGGTGGTAATGCGACAGCGATTCTCCAGACACTCTCATATCCCTTGGTATCTGTCAGAGGATGGAATCTACTTCCTCGCATGAGTGGATAAATTTTCGATAACACTTCTTCAACTTGATGAGGCTCCTCCTCAACAGGTGTCTCATTGGGAGCCTGGGCTTTAATGGCCCTCTGAACTTTTCTGTTATGGTTCCTCCTTTGAGTTTAGGTCAGTGGTACAATCCTTGAACTTGATTCAATTTCAAACACGGGTGATGGGACAGTTAATCCCTCAGTCGGATCTTCAATAATCATCACTTCTTTCCCTTTAGCAGCATCGGGGCTAGTAGGTTTGGCGGGTGCTGCAACAACTGTAGTTTTAGACTTCTTGCAGGTAGGGAAGTCTTGAAGGCAGTTCAGGTTGAATTCTGCAGATGGCTCCTGTATTTCTGGAGCGGGGATCTTCATTACTACAAATGGGGCTTTCCCGAGGATGACCTCGCGATCTTCAAACCCAGCTCCAAATTTGATGGTAGGAGCAAGGTTACGGGCTTCATGACTCGTTGGTAGGTTGCAGGAAAAGGTCAGCGTTGGGTAGGTCATTGCAGCAGGCTTGAAAATAGAAAGTTTCAGTGTTAGTTATATGGCCAAAAACCTCGTAATTTTTTTTTAGTGCAAGAATTGAGAGTAGAGGTTGATCTATAGATCGGGTGGGTTTTAATTTATGGGTATTTTAAAATCTTGTTTAAAATTTAATTTATGTAAAAAAATCTTAAAGTGCGCGCAACACAACACAATTTGGTTTAATTTATAGAATAACAAGTCAAATTTGGAAGGGGAATGTGAAGTATTTTAGGACCCAGTACGGGACCCATTTAGTGGCAAAAAATGCCCAGGTGGAACTAGTCCACCGACACACCTATTAGGGGGTCCGACCCCATATGAAAATTTAAAGAGTCCTTAATGGCCTTTTGAACCCCTTTGTTCAAAGATGGTTGAACAGCTAGTCCTGAAGTCCAAGGAGTTGGTTGTACCTTCCCAAGACAGAAATGGGTAAAGTATGCCAATGGAAGAAGGGTAATTTAGTCCAAGAGGGACATGAACACATTACCGATGTGTGAAGATAATATTTCTTGATTTGTATGGAGAGAAAAGTTTTTCCTTAGTGGAGTCGCCAGAAGCTATCGACATTATTTTTGGTTGGAGTTGCCCGTAAGAAGCTGTCAGTCACCGGAATCGAAATCCCATCGCCCGCTTCAGGAGGACGTTTTAATTTACATATATATATATATATAATTTTAGAAAAAAATGAAATCAAACTGACCTCATATTTTCCACAGTTTAAATGAAAGAGCGCTCTACCTCAAATCCTGTATCTATCCCGAGGGATAAACACAAGACTTGAGGATGAGGCTCAATCAAATAAACTAAGAAAGATATGACATCCGTTTGGGTCTGCGAAACCATTTTATTTGCCGACAAGTTCCCCTATTTAATACAAAGAATTAAATAGGGTTTATTTTAAGCTGGGTTCGGAAAAGCTCCCTATAAGGGCAAGCCCCTATAGTTAATTACATCTTAAATGACCAAAGTCACCTAAGAAGACTCTTGATAAAAATTAGGAAATATTATCTTCAAGGAGTTTCAAAGGGTAGGACTTTTCAATGAGATCAGACGTAGAGGTGTGAAAGGGGATTGGTTCAAATTTGGAACATTTTATTATAGAATTCAAAGGAGGAAGAACTAGGGGATGTCATGGATCCAGAGGAGAACCCCGGTGACTTCCCAAGCTATCCTAATGTTTGGCTTCAGTTTTGAGGAGAAAAATTTAAGTGTTTCATCCTACCAATTTTATTAATTAGGGCTTACATTCGTGTGAAACGATCACACAAATAACCTGGAAGTTGTGAGGATTTAGGTCGTGACAAACGACAACCTCATAATCCTAAGACGAGTTAGGGCTTATATTGTATAGCAAGGCTGTACAAAAGCCTAAAGATAAGGTGAGGATCTACGTTGCATAAACAAGCAACTTTGAAGTCCTTTGGCTTTGTTTTTTAAGTCTAAGGAAGGAAGGTTGGTTTAGCTGGAAAAGACAGGTTTTATTGTTGAAGATGGTCAGGCTGCCCACCATGTTGCTCCAAGCTCCTTGCCGTGATGAGTTTGAGTTTTCTAGTGTGTCAAGTTATAATGTTAAATTAGGTGACCCTATGGTTGAAGTTCTTTAAATTTTATGGGGGCATATTAAAGTCTGTTAGAGCGACACTGGTTAGAATCTTACGGTTCCCTCATTCCGACACCAGTATTTTCTATTGGATTCACTTCGCCCAAATGAACTTACTAAACTCAACTTAATGAGTTCCATAATTTCATTTAGACTGTGGGAAGCCTTGTTAGCAACCATAGGTTACCTCCTCCAAGGAATTCCCGATCATCCAATAGAGACATCTTAATTTAGTTGCAATTGTAGTTTTGTGTGATGTTTGTGATTAAATTTTGAGTTGTTTTATATTTTGAATGTTGTGGCGGTGAATTTTATCTTGGTTGATTTTAGTTTGGTTTTGATTTTGGTTTTGTAGCTATCCTGATAGTTTTAGTTTTCATGCAAGGTGACATGTAAGTTTGCAGGTATAAAATCACAGTATGAAGGTACAAGAAAGCAACACTGAAAACTGTAAAAGCGTATCTGACGAGTCTTCTCGTTCCACCACCTGAAACTCGAAAGGCATGATAAGGCAGTTTATATGAGACAGGGAAGTAAAATTTTGACGAGCTATCCAACCCTAGGTCATATCTTGGTGGGTCCTTAGGAAATTAATTAAGGATGATGTTGCTAAGCAAAATATATTAAGTTTAGTAGATCTCTGAGGTATCAAACAGATCTAGAGAAAGAAGCAGGTCCGTGCTACTCTCTCGCTGTCTGGTGGAAAATCCCGAGTTCTTTTAAACTTATTATGTTGCTTAATAATTCATCCTTTAAATACCCTTAATGCTCAGTGGGCACTGATGTCAATTACCCATAGAAAAGGATACATCAACTTGTGATTCAATTTAATAATTATGTGGGTGAAGACCCTTAAAGAGGCAAGTTAGTGTTGTTGGAACACTTAGCCAAATTCTAATTGGGCTTGTAGTGTTTGAAAGATGTTTTAATTTTCAATGATGTTTACTTTTCTAATCATTAATATTGACTTGTAATGTTTGAAAGTTGTTTTAATTTTCAATGATATTTACTTTTCTAATCCTCATTTAAATGAAACTTGATTTAGCCCAAGTCACTACTAAGCCGTTAAAACCTAGTGAGTGTCTTAATTAATTTTGAAAAGGTTAGGCTTTAGGTGGTCATGATTCATGATGTGAATTTTATTTGAAAATCAAAATAGGGGCATTAAATTGATTAATTATTGACTTCAAAAGTCATACCCCAACTCCTAGGTTCATTTTATTTTAATAAACTTCCAAATTTTAATAATTTAGAAATTTATGAACTTATCTTTTAAATTAAGAAAGTGAGGTTGGTTTCTACCAATTAACCCCTTGTGTTTCAAACATCAAATAAATTGATTAAGATCAGAGTTTACCCATTTTCCTTCTTAAATTAAGCCTAAATGTTAATCAAGGCTAAATTTCCAAAATTACACATTTGCACCTAAGGCTCTAACACTTTATAATTTGTCAAATTCAATTCAAATGAATTTGAAATTTTTATCCTACCTCATTAATGGGCAATTTAAGACATCAGAGGAGAAAATGTGATTTTTCAAAATTTAATTTAATTTACATATTTATTTTAATGCAAAAATAAGATATCAGAGGAGAAAATGTGATTTTTCAAAATTTAATTTAATTTATATAATTATTTTCATAAAAAAATAGGATTTTCTAAAGAAAATTTCTAACTTGACCAAGTTGACTTCTAATCCCTTGAAATTTTTAGTGGAGGTAGAACTAAACTAGAGAAACCTTTGAACCAAATTTTATGTTTTTTTGGATTTTATTTGAATTTTAAGAATTATTTTAAATTCTGGGGTATTTATTAAATATAAATTATTTTAAATGAGGAAAATTAAATTTTGTATTTTTGAAAAATCTCCCTAAGGTCAGAGAACTTGGAGATGATGATTTTATATTTTTTTGAATTTTACTTTATTTATTTTAATTATTTTTAATGAAAACCCATTTTTAGCCTTTAAAAATCATTTTTAAGCTTTAAAATTCAATATCTTTGTTTAGAAAACCAGGAAAAATATTCTAATTATTCTTAAGTGATTGGGAAGTAATTTAAAATATTTCTATTAGTTTTATTATTTTTGTGATTTTTATGGATTTTTTAATTATTTTAGATATTTAAAAATAGGCTAAAAATGAAGTTTTTATTTTAAATATCATTTTATTTTTATAAAATGCCCCTGATCACAGAGAACTCAAAAAATAAGTTTTTATAAATTTTTTAGTTATATTTTGATTTTTTAAGAAATCATTTAAATGCGAAAAATGATGTTTATCTTTAAAAATCAACTTAAGTTATAAAAATGAACTCAAAATATTTTTAAATTTTTATGGTGAGTTCTCTGGATCATAAGTAATAATGAAAATAAAAAATCAAGTCATTTAAATGTTTATATCTTTCAAAATTAATTGCCTTAATGATTTAGAGTTTATGAAAATTGAGTACATTTTAAATGACTTAACCCATGAAATTATTTTCGAAAGCTCCTCTCATCATGGTAAACCTTCCAAAATTTTCTTAGAATTTTCTAATCAACATGCTAATTTTCAGGATTATTTTAAGCAAATATTACACATAGACTTGAAAAATGTGATCCTCTATCTAGGGACCTTCTCTAACTTTGAAAAAATCAGAGAATGTTCTTCTTGATAAAGGCTACAATATGTCAAAAATTCAAGCTATGATGATAAGTCTACATGCATGGAGAATCAAAAGATTTAAATCAGTTTTAATTAATTAAAAATAAAATATGCATCACATGGACTTAAAATTATCTTCACATTATTTTCCTCTATTCAGTGAGCAAGAGGGTATTTTTATTTTATTTTTGTGATTTTTTTACATGAAGTTATGTATTTTTGAAGTTAAGGGAGTTTAAATAAATAGAAAAAGCCCTATTTTTCTTCTTATCCACGCGGCGCCTCGTCAACCTTTGGCGGCTCCGAAACTCCCCGCGGTGCGCTCCCATTTGATGCCGCCATTTACGCCAGCAGCCACACGTTCCGCTGTTTATGTAAAGAAGTGCTGCCCGGCTTCATCTTGGCTGTAAATTCGATACACGCTTGATCAAACGGCTCTCCGTCATCGTCCCCGATAAAGTGATCCCGTGACCGTCAACACTAAAACCCTAAGATCTCAGCCTAGACTCAACCAAATCACTTTGGGTTTGATTTTATGGACTCGTCTAAGTGAGGCAAACACATCCATACGGTAATCATGCAATTAAATCAAGCCTAATCAAATGGAGAATCAAAATAGGCTTGGGAGGGAGAGGAGTTTTATACCTTTTCTCTGAGAAGTGAAGCTTCAATCAGAGGGCCTTGGCACGTTCATTGGGGTCCAAGGAGGCTAGGGATTAAACCTTTTACTGATGTGTAAGGCCAAGATATGATTTCAATCACGACCGGATTTGGGTGTTGGTCTAGAGCTATGGTAGAGGCTCTGTGAGAGGGTAATTTGATGGGGCTTTTGCTTCTATCACTGTTGTGAAGGTGTGGGTAAAGTTAATTATAGTTTGGTGGAGTGTGGAGATGTAATGAGTTCTATCCTGGTATTGGGCAGAGGTTTGAGCTCAAAATTAAGCTTCTACAGTGGAATTCAGTGGGGGAGGAGGGTTGGATTGCACTGAGGGGATCTCAGAGAAGCACTTTGAGAAGTTTGGGAGACTCTCTCTGAGAAATTTTCAGCACTTAGTTTAACGACCACGAGGTGGCCTTTTATAAAAATGGGGTTATGGTGGCTGTCATGGCCAATTAGGGGGTGTAATGAGGTGCTTAGGTGGAGTGCAAAGGAGCTCTACAATTCAATTTGACTGAGCTGGCCTCTATGTTTGATTTGGGTGAAGCTTCATGAGTTCGGCTCTCAGTTTGGCCATTTTCTAGCCATTAGGCTGGCCGACCGGCCAGGGGGAGGTGGCTAGATGCTTAGGGAATCTAGAGGAATCTATCACAACAATTTAATGCAAATGTGTTTTGATTTGGTAATGAAATCTTAAGAATATGTATTTTTGGGAATAAGATCCCTTAGTTTGGGGGACTTTTGGTCCATGGATCATTTATCTTGGGTTAGATGTGTTTTGGCTTAGCCCTAGGGGTCAACTAATTGCTGGGGTGGAGTTAATTTGGTTGCTTTAGGGTGGTTAGGTCACATTTAGTGCATGGGTCCAAGTGGGTGCGAATGACCAAGTCTTGGGTTTGGTCTAGGCTATACATCTCAATTGGCCCAAATAAATGTTGCATTTGGTGTGGATGATCATAATGAAGAACTTTGGTGAAGGATGGAAGTGGTTTTGAGTTCAATTGAAGGGTCAATTTGAGGGAATTTTGAATTTTAATCAATTTGGTCATGTTGGGCTAGGCTTGGGTCTAGCTTGAGCTAGCCTTGGGATAATTCCAAATTGATTATTTTAAATGGTCAATATAGACCCCATGAAGAGTTTTAAACATGAATTGGATGCCAATTTGGGGGTTAAGGCAATCAATTGGGTGAAATTTGGGGACTTAGCCAATTTGGGGCTAAATTTGGGAATTTTGGATTTAGGCCAAAATCAAATGATTTGATGCTTCAATAAGGCCAATTTATGGTTGATTTTGAAGTGTTGGAATGTCATTCAACATTAATTGGGGCCAATTGACTAGGCTATGGGTTCAATTTGGTGAGATTAGGTCATAGGACCAAAAATTGGGGGTTTGACCTATACCAAAATTGGGCTTAAATCATGGGCTAATTAAGCTTTTATTTGGTCTAGTGTGGCCATATCAAAAGTGAATTTGAGTTTAGGATTAAAATTTGGGTCAATTAAGATCAAATTGATGGACATTTGAGTTGAACTTGGGTGAATTTGGGCCTTTAAAGGGCAATTTGGGGGTTTTGATCAAAGATAGTCAAATTGGCCAAATTGGGTCATGTGATAGTTGAGGAAAATTAAATTGGGAATATATGGGAGGTTTTGGAAATTTTTGGGATTTTTTAGAATTTTTGGAATTTTGGGCCAAAGAGGGGTATTTTGGTAATTTTGGCCAATTTGGAGATTTTGGGTAATTTGGGTGTTTCCGAGGTGTTTGAAATGATTTTTGAACAAGTTTGGGTATTTTGGCTAGATTTGGAGATTTTGGCCAAATTTAGGGTCCCAAGGGTATTTGGGTAGTTTGGAGAATTAGGGGGCAAAAGGCTAGGTTGGGTATCTTAGTAGAGTTGAAGTACCAACCACCATTAATAAGCCATGGACCAATAGAAACCCCATTTTGGGACCTCTATGTAGTGCTATTAGCCAAACCCTAGCCTAGGGCTAATGGGTTTAGGGGACCACCTACAGGAGTTTCCCAAAAGTATCAAGGGACCAAAGCGTAAAAGTTATGGGTTTAGGGTAATGAGTGATTGTTAGTGTAAATAAGTGCCTTAGCCCTAGAACAACACCCATGGTTCAACCCTAAGGTCCAACAGTCCTAAGGGTGACTCATCTTGAGTTTCCCCCATAGTGACCCCATCTACTAAGTGCTAGAAGTTAGGACTAATATGTGGAACTTCAAGTTGAGTAGAGAAGAGTTTGAAATTTCTAATGGCGAGGGATCCTTTTCTAGTCTTCTAAGAATAGTCAATAGGAAAGTCCTATAGCTAGACCTTAGGCTACTAAAGAGGAAAAATTGAACCTCAACCAAAAGTGAGGTCAACAAGCATCATGATCTACTGTCTTCATTTGTTGAATGCAAAAATTTAACACAACTCTTTCTTTTGTTACTTCGCTTAGATGATTTGTTAAAAGCAATTTTGTAGAGATGAAGTGATTCCATACCTTTGATTGAAAATTCATCAATAAAGTGGAAAAATTAATTTTCTTATTATTTTTAATTTTTCATTATCCCCTTCAATCAGCTAGAAAGACAGCTATTTCATCCAATGATGAGTCAGTCATTACGAATGCATCATATTCACAATGAAATTCATTTCTCAATCTATAAAATGCATTAATCCTCCTAGAAAATTCAACTTTCTTACCTCTCACGAAGATGTGGTCATTTGAAGTAGATCGTAAGTTGACATAGAACTCTCAGATTATTGGAATAATAGCTACCGCAGTGAAGTATCAGAATCTCTCCCAGTTCTTAGGGACGATCAACCTCTCGATCTCGCCACATGGGTTAACAAATGATTGTTCCTGAATCAATTTCCTCGAGCCCATTTTGGTATTATAGTTATGTTGGGCCTTATAGTTGACAAATCTCCTTGCATCAAAATCTCCAGTAGGCTTTCCTCTTTTCACATATGGTGCCATAGGAATTTCTATGGAAATCCAAATAAATTACAAAATCCAAAATCTAACTCCACAAGTAAGATTATTTGGTGAGAAACTTTTCACTATGAGTTATCTTTAAAATTCTTCAAGAAATTCCCTAATTTTGTATTTCCCATAATATAGGATAAATCCATAGTGAAAATAAACAATTTTTAAGTTAAAGTGAAGCTCTTACCAAGAGAAGATGAAATCTAAAATCTTTTGCCCTTGAAATCTTCTCAAATCTACCCAATGTAAAGCCTTACGTTGAGGTTTAGAGGTAGGAAATGAATCAAGCCGTAAAAAATGGAGTTTTACTGAACTATTTTACAATTTTTAACCCATCATGGCGTTTTCGAGAATTTGGCACCTCAGGCGCCAACACCAAAATTTTTCATATTTCTTTTTTTGTGGAAATATATTGTGTACCACACTAAATCAACCTCTAACTAACTTAATTAAACAATTATACTCATAATTGAACAATTTTCTAACATAAAACTTTCACAAACAACACAAAACTCACACATATATATATATAATTTGCAATATTACAAACTGACAGTTTTCAAGCCAATAAATCTAATTCAGTGTCCAAAGCAAATCAAACATCTTAACACTAAAAACTAAGTATCAAAATACTCAAATGAAACAAATAAAGTCCAACAATTAAAGTAAACACAATCCAACATAACACCATAACATAAGTAAGCAATTTAGAATAAGCATTCCATGCATTAAGTGAGTTCAAACATCTTCTTTTCTCTCATCCTCTGGATATCTCCTATGGATTGGTAGTGCACATACAAGTTGTAAAAAGGTTGATAAGGAAATTCGTCTGTCGAATCTTCCTTGATCCAAGAATGTATCTTGATCATACACACCAAACCATCTTCAATACGTCCAGTGTGTTCAAAATGTTCCTTTATCCTTCAATCCAGATGATCCAGCATTTCAGAAACATTCCTAATTGAATGCATAAGGTTTGGTACCTCTTTCTCTATCTTCTTGATCCTTTTTAAAAGTGTATTTGAACTGAAGTACGGCTGAATAGGTGATGAATTCTGGGATGATTGATCCATCAGTATATTCATATCATTCTCATCTTCCATTCCTATGCAGTCGCAATAAACTTATATGTCCATAGGCTTCCAAGGAAGAAACACTTTTTCCCAACTTTCATAAGGCACATGTGATTGACTGTACAGTAGGAAGATAGTAGATGGATGTCCCAGTCCAATAGTAGATCCATTAATGGTCAAACCCAAAAGATATTTCACAATTATTTCACCCACATCAATAGGTTTTCCAGTTTGAATACAGTAATTCAAAATAACACACTCCTTAGTCACCTTATTGATTTTTATGGTAGGAAGTAATTTTGATGCAATAAAGAAATTCCACTCCTTAGATGTAGGATTCAATAATGATGAAAAAAACTTACATATCCATTATCTCAGATCTCCCAATTAGCATCTTCATCAGTAAGAAATCAATAGAGTTTGTTCATATTTTCTCTTATAGGGGAAAAATTTGTATAATGGAAAATATGGATGCTTTCAAACATAAACATATCTTTTATTCTTGAAGGAGTGAATTGTGCACACTTTTCTCGAATGTAGACAACTCCTTGGTTGATTCCATAAATATTGGCGTAAAACACTTTCACCATAGGGAGAACTACGACGGCAGTGGTATAACAAAGCACTTCCCAACGTCTCTATGCAATATTCTCCTCCACTTGAGTATTCAGTGTGTTGAATCCTCAATTTACAAATCCTCTTTCCTTGATTAGCCTCTTCTTCACAAGAACTTGATCGTATAACTTCTGTGCATCGAAACTGACAAATTTCTTCAAGTTGAAAATTTCATATCTGGTTGTTTATTTAGAGAGGGAAGCCAATGGATTTCAAAGAAGTTTACTCTTCCCTTGTTTTTCCCTTTAAAATAGGTTTAGGAATCAGTTTTTGGGAGTTATTAGGAAGAAAAACTACCTTTTAAAGCTTTTAAGTCATTCTGGATGTCGTGACGCTTCAGCCGTGATACACCTAAAATATATAGTATTTATGTACACATTTTTATACCTATTTTTGAGAAATTATGCTTTAATGAAAGGTATTTGTGTGTTTTTTCAGGTACAATCAAATGGAGGAAAAATGGTGAAAGGAGTGAAAAAAAGATCAAATTTGAAGCAAAAATGAAGAAGGTGAGAAAATAAACTGAGGCGCCTAAGCGCCCAGAACTGGCGCTTACGGGCCAGTTAGACAGAGAAGCTGTGCCTAAGCTCCAGGTACCCCAGGATTAAGTGCCAGAAGTAGTTATTTTATGATTCATTAAATTTGGATGAATTTTTAAAGAGGTGTTTGACACAAAACTTAGAGAAACATTGGAAATAGTTAATGAAAACAAAAAATCATTCAATTGGCTTTTGAAAGGATGAAACTTCTAGAAAATTCACTGAATGGGGACACATTTTGAAAATTCACCAAGGCACCTTTTGGAAAATTATAAATTAAGACTTGGATTGAAGAGGGGGAAGACCATCCACAAAATCTAGAGCCAAACACCACACGCCACAGCCACCGCCGCCCATCGCCACCCATTTTTCTTTTTTATTTTAAGTTTTAGTTTGCATTGTAAGTGAAGGAAGAAATTTAAAGGAACTTCAAAACTTTGGTGGAGAGGATTTTGAGATAATTTTTTATCTTTGTGACTAAATTTGCTTTTAAATTAGACTTCTTGTTTGTGAGCATGATTTCTACTTTTGAACTCAAGGGTGGTTGTGTTTTCTCCATGAATTCTGAGTAGTTTTCTTATTCTTTTTCCTTAAAATGATAAGTTATTAAGTATTGGATTGAAGTTGTGTGAAGTATTGGTCTTTAATGTTAGAAGAAGTTGTGATGATTTTAAACTTTGTACTTCACTTACTTCTTGATTTGGCCAATTAAGATGTTAATACCTGTTGTAAGAACATATAAGATCCGAGATGGTATTGTCTTAGTCAACAAAGGGTAAGAATCATATTTGATTTAATGTATGAGAATGTAGTTCATGGGGTTGAGTGCAAATAAATAGGGAAATAAACTTTACAAGGTGTAGAATTAGAGGACTTTAAAGTTATAGGCTAAAGCCCCCAATTTGGTTTATAGTATTAGGTTTTGATATGAGATGTTAGCCCTCAGGTGAAGGGAGAAGAAGGACCTCTATAGTGAGAGCTAGTTTCTTCCTTACCTAACCCATCTTCAAAACTATTCAAACTATAGATTAGCCAATGTTCTTTATAGCATCTCTAGTAAGGGTAAAGAATATTATTGCTCCCATTTGGCACAACACAATTAGAATACTTCCACAACAAAATTCCTATACTTGTTACTAATTCATGATAAGAAAAAAGATATTTTACTTATATTGCCTTCATCCTGCAAATATCTTGTTAAGTTAGTTTGTTACTTACGTTATTTTCAAATATCAAAAATTAAAAAAAGAATCAAACTTTCATTCCTATTATAACATCTACAGTTTGAGTAAGAATATTTTGCTATGTATAATTTGTTATCTAATTTCTTGTGATTTGTAGTTGCATATTATTGTTGTCCCTGTGGTTTCAGTATTCGGGGCTTAATCAAAAAGTCATAAATTACTTGATAATAATATGTATATTTGCATAGTATCCCATATTTAAATATTATAATTGTATTCTTATTTGCTTCAAAGTCAAAATTGTACCTTGCTTTTGCTTGGGATCAAGTTTTTGGCGCCGTTGCAATGTAAGAATTATCATTAAAGAAATAAAGAATTTAATTGCATACATCGCATTAACATATATAACGAGAATCAGGATTAAGTTTTTGGCACCGTTGCTGGGATTTTTTAACAAAAATTGCAAAATTTTTAAATAGATTTTTAGAAAGAAAATTTCTATTTTTATAAAGTCTTATTTAAACTTTTTATATTTATTATAGAAATATTGTAGCGTTATTTTTATATGAAGTTCTTGTTTATGTGTTTTTATTTTATGTGTTTCATAGTAATGTATGCAGAGTTCAGGTTTCACAGGACTTGTGCCCTACGATTCTGAATTAGAGAGAACTATTAGAAATTAAGAAATTAAAAATTACTGAAAAAAAGAAAAAAATTTAAGAAATGGTACACCAAAATAATCAAAATGCTGAAATTCATCAAGAGTTCAGACCTTTAAGAGATTATTTAAACCCTATAGTGGATGAACTTCATTGTGATATTCAAAAACTCATTGTAGTGGCTAATTCATTTGAACTTAAACTCACTATTATCCAAATGGTATTAAATAATCAGTTTGGGGGAGCACCAACTAAAGATCTAAATTTAGATCTTTCCAATTTTCTAGAATTGTGTGCTACATTTAAATATGATGGTGTATCAGATGATGCTATAATACATAGACTTTTTTCCTTTATCACTGAGGGATAAGGCTAAGATTTGACTAATTCGTTAGCACTTGAACTTATCAGAACTTGGGGTGATTTAGCACAGAAATTCCTTGCTAAATATTTTCCACCATAAAAAATTACAAAGTTTAGAAATGATATTACATCTTTTTGTCAGTTTGAAGGGGAATCTATATATGAAGCATGGGAATGATTTAAGGAACTATTGAGAAAGTGTCCACACCATGCTATACCAGATTGGTTAATAATTAAAACTTTTTACAATAGATTAGCCAGATCTCTTAGATCTATTATCGATCCCACTGTTGGTGGTTCATTGATGTCAAAACCACTTCATGATGCTTAAGCATTAATTAAAGAGATGACTACTAATAATTTTCATTGGCTTTTTTAAAGGGTAAATTTTAATAAAATAGCCAATATTCATGAATTTGATGCTTTTGCAATGTTATCAAATCAAGTTGCTACAATTTCAAGGAAGTTAGACTAATTTGAAATGAATTTTTCTCAACAAATTACAATGATTGAAGAGAATTCATTAGGACAAATTATAGATTCTCAAGCATCATTAGAAACTTTGAATGTCATAAACAATAAGTAAAATAACAATATTCAAACTTCTATAATCCAGGTTGGAAGAACCATCCTAACTTTAGCTAGAATAATACATCAGTTGGTAATAATCAACAATGGAGGAATAAACAAGTAAACCAACTGGGAAACTGGAACAACCAAGGAAATAATAATTATAGACCTACTTATCCTCCAACTTTTAATAGTAATCCACAATTAAAGGAGAAGAAGTTTTCTATAGAATAAGTGGTGTTAAAAATGGAAAATCAGTTACAAAGTTAAGAAGCTACGATTAGAAATTTTGAAAATCAATTGGGACAAATAGAAAATCCATTAAGCAATAGATCCTAATGAACAATTGACCGACTTTTTTTGTAAGTCAAGAATTATAAGAATTTGATGACTCAACTAGAAGATTTAAATTCCAGCAACGATGCCACAAAAACATGACTGCGACTTTATATATATATGTTTGATTTAATAAAGATGTATAGATATAATATTCAATAATGTTAAAGTTTAATTGTCAACGCAAGTATACTTATCGCTCAAGTAATATAGGGCTCTAATGGAGTCCTAGATATCAATCCCACAGGGAGAAATAGAATACTACGGACTAAGATTTAATAAAAAGTAATACTTCAACTACAACGACGTTCAAGTTGCTTATCTGTCACTAATAGGCAATTGAAATAAGTAGATAACTTGAATAATAACTAATTATAGGGAATAACGTTTAATTGTGATATTCAATATATAAGAAAGAATCCTTCTCCTTTCCAAGAAATTATAGTGAATGGATAAAATGAATTAGTTCAATTTATATTGTGCCAAATAGGACAATACATATTCTTTACCTTTTGGTCCAGGCATAAAGAACAATGACTAATTCTATGCTTGGTTACTGATTCTACGGCTAGGCTGGAAGGATACCGGCTCTCACTTTCGAGCTCCCACGTTCCCCTCACCTGAGGGCTAACATCTACACTTCAACACTCAAACGATAGGACCGAATTGGGGTATTTAGTCTGTCACTCTAAAATCTCCAATTCTACGCCCGATAATAATGTTTCCCTATTTATTTGCACCCAACTTCCAAGGGCTTTGACCTCCCTGAATCTTTGATGTAATCTTCACTTTAGTTGTAAAACAACATATTTTAACAAATCAATTGACCAGATTGAAAGTAAATTAAGATCTAAGTGAAAAGATCATCACAATTTCTTAAACATTTTCTTGGCTTCACCAATTCAAATCGCCATTTCACAAATCTCAAGACAAGGAGAAAGATAGATAAAACTACTCAGAACTCATGGGGAAAGCACAACACAATTTTGAATTCATATATAAAATCAAATTCATACAAACTATAACAAGTAAATAACTTATCTCTAAATTTCTCCCCAAGAACACTCCTCAAAGTTCCTCTGAATCTCTTCCTTTCTTTGCTGCACACAGAATTCCTCTTTGAAGTACCAAGGAGGAAGAAATCTCTCACTTTCCCTCCACTCTTACAAGTTCTCAAAGAATTCCTCACAATTATACGCTCTAACAAGCTTTTGTCTCTCCTTTTCTGCTTCCAAGCTTACTCCAAACTTACTCTCCCTTCTCAATTTTTGGCCAAAATGTTCTCTTTAAAGATGTGGATGAGATTCCCCAAGAGTCACTTACGCACCCCTCCAAAATCTAGCCTTATCCATTGTAAATGTCACATAATCGTCGATCCCGCCGTCGGCGGCCTTGATAGCGTCGTCGACGCCCTTTTGGAGAATTTGTCCTGTAGCCTTGGGAAAATCTCACCGTCGACAGCCTCGATGGTGTCGCCGGCGCCCTAGTGCAATTCTCCACCTTTTGGACCTTTTTGCTCCAAATTCGCTCCTTTTTGCATCTTTTTGCTCCATTGACCCTAATTCATCATTCCTGCAACAAAATATAAAAATACCTTTCTTTAAAGTGCAATATCATTAAAAACAGTATAAAAGAGGTATGAAAATCTCAACATATTTTCCTTTGGTCAAAATCCCCCAAACTTAACTATTGCTTGTCCTCAAGTAATTTTAGTACTATATAAAAGTTATGATCTACTGCAGTAATATTTTAATTCAAAAACACTATAAGTTTGATTTAGATAAATATCATAGTGAGATTTTCAGAAAAAATTCAAGTAATTGAATTAACTCTATATCCATCAGATTATCAAGTCATCAAGTTTTAAGAGTTCTAGTTTTCTATTTATTTCAAAAATGACTATAGATTGCAATATTAAGTCACTTAGAATATCCAAAAGATAAGAACTTAATGAGAACTCTATTAGTAAATAGATCTATTCCATAAATATAAGTTCAG
>JXCR01145135.1:153171-171036 GCA_002079205.1 Phalaenopsis hybrid cultivar | reverse complement strand
TATATATATATATATATATATTGGCATGTAATTTTTTTAAAGGTTGATTGAAATCTTCTTAGAATCCTCAACTAAGGCATTTTCAAAAAAAATTTGGCACGACATACTAAATCAATCTAGTATGAGAAGCTTTCATGTGGGCATCTCAGATGCATCATGCAAAATATAAGATTTACAAATTTCATATCGAGTTGGGATATTCCTTGAGCTTTATCTACCTTAGCTCCTTTTCTTTAATTCCTTTCACACTGGCCTAAGTAGGCCTCATCATTCTTATCGAGTTGTTATAAAAATATTTTCATTTTGGAGATGTCTTTAAATCAGTCACTAAATTATCAACCATCCCAATGTCACTTAAAATTCTCTCAACATATTATTCTAATTTTCTTATCAAGAGAATTTTGAAATTATAAAGTTCTTTATATTGAAATTTCTAATTTTTTCACTCACCTCAATCCTCTTCTTAGGATTGTTGGTTAGTTTTCTTTTTTTGTTTTTTATTTGTTTTTTAGTTCTGAAGCCTCTCACAATTTTTATTTTCTTGAGAGTTACTATGATTAGTAGAGCTTCTTTTTTGTTATAAAGTAATTTCTTTTAAATTTAAACTATATTGAATAAAGATTCTTAGAATTTTATGATCTATTACTTGTTAGGCTTCCATTGATTTTGTTGAATGGAAAATTAAAAGATCAAAACAGTCTTTAAAACTACTCACACTTTAAGGACACCCATCTAATCTCTTTGAGGCATTCTCAGGAGTTTGGTGAAAGTTCATTAAAGTGAAGGATTCAGTCATCAAGACATAGTTCAAACCCACCATTCCATTAACATTCACAAATCTTGAGAAAGAAACGCTAATGTCGTAGGTATGCCCACCCTTAAGATCTATCCAATATCGACGGATGTTGAAGTGTTTGATGGGATATATTCTAGGTTAGATATGCAAGGAAGTCCAACAAACATTGTTGGATGTTTAAATTCTCTGATGTGTTATGGACCAAGTGGGTAAGCATAGTGCTCTAAACATTGCAGCATGACACATGCAAGGAGAAGAAAATCATTCTAGTAAATTAAGGTATTAGAAATGTCAGATATATGAGGTGGTCCAAACTTCAAGGGTGCTCTTTTCCATGGAATCGACTAGAAAGTTGATGAGGTTCCAATCAGATGAGGCACAACACTATAATCATGAAGCTAAAGTTTCATGCAAACTAACTAGATCCTTCACTAATTAAGCAAGGATGCTTGGAAGTGAAATGTCCTCATCAAGAACTAGCCACATATGCAAGGTAGTTTGATTAATTGAAGCACATTTAAGTAGTCTAAGAGATGTGTATCCCAACTAAACATGGATTGGTTAAGCATAGTGATTTAGCCGATACAACCTTTTTTCAACAAAACAATTAGGGTGCCTCGCTTATTGGAGTATGAAACGTCCATTCCATCCTTACTTGATGAACAAAAGGGATAACCCAAAAAGAACTCTTCTTTTTAGTATGTGGAGGAGGGACAATAGCAAGTGTAGGTGGAGGTGCTAAAAAGGTATCCATGATGATATCTGGTATAGTGGCTTAAGATGCTACACCAAGGGTCCTACGCAACTCCTCAGTGAGCCCTATGGCTTGTACTATAGAAAGCAAAAATCTCAGCCTCATAACAGACCAAAAAGTGAGCCTTAATCTCCCACTATGAGGGTCTATAGGATAAGATGAATAATGAAGTTTTCTTGGACATCTAGAGGATCCGTGTAAGGAACTTCTTCCAAGGAAGAGGACCCAGTTGTCATAAAGGGAAACTACTCCTGTAGTCATATTGGTTAGAAGATTTGTAGTGACACAATCAACATGACCTACAAGCTCATGGTGATCTGTGTCTCTAGGAGAAAATAGCCTCATAGCAATCCTGGATAGGGCATAGTCCACATAGCCAAACAAAGGAGAGAGATGATTCTCTGTTGATGGGATCTGAGCATCATCCCAAGCCAGAATCCAAAGTAATTCATCGTAGGGACATGGTTCACATAGCTAGACAACAAACGAATGATTTTCAGTTGATGGGATTTTAATGTCACCCCGGGTCAAAGCCGAAACGAGTTGTGACAGGGACATGGTCTGTACAACAAGTGGATGGAAAGGTGATTCTCAACTAAAGGGATTTGAGTGTCAACCCAGGCTTAAATTGAAATGAGTCATGGTGAAGAAATGTTCCACACAAATAAATAATGAGAAGTGATTCTCAACTGATAGAATTTGATTCTCAACTTAGGCTAGAACTGAAACAAGTTGATACGGGGACATAGTCCACACCCCAAAAGGACAGAGAGGTGATTCTCAGCTAACAGGATTTGAGCCTCATCTAGGGCCGAACCAAAACTAGTCATGGCAGGAACATGGTCCACACAACCAAAAGGGGAGAAAAGTGATTCATAGTGGATAAAATTTGAGTGTCATCCCTGGCCTGAACTAAAATAAGTCGTGGAGGAGATATGATCTATTTTGTTAGGGGACAAGAAAGATGATTCTCATTCGACAGGAATTGAGCATTTTCTCTGGCTATAATCAAAATGAGACACAGCAGGAACATTTTCCACACAACTAAGTAATGAAAGTGATTCTTAGCTGACATTATTTGGGCATCATCCTGGGCTAGAGTTAAAATGAGTTATGGTCGGAACATAGTTCACACTCTTAAGGATGGTAAAAAATTCTCAATCAATAGGAACATTATCCCAAACCAAAATTGAAAAGGTTCGTGGTGGGTACATGATCTAAATAGCTAGACAACAGAGGTAATAGCAGGGATATGGTCTGCACAACCAGATGGAATGAGTAATGGAAGGGATATGGTCCATACAGCCAAACAGAAGAAGTCATGGTGAGTACATCGTTCATACGACTAGACAGAAGAAGTCATGGTGGGGACATGGTCCGCATGGTCACAAACTGTACCATAAAATTAACTCTAGCACTTCTAGATAAGGCAAAATTCGTGATAATGAAAAATCCTTAAAGAGCAAAAGTATCATCAGAGAGACTTCAAAAACATATAAGAGTGTTTGTTGACCTCACTTTTGTTTGAGGTCTAGTCTTTGCTCTTTAGTATCCTAGGGTCTAGCTATAGGACTTTCTTGTTTACTATTCCTAGAAATCTAGAAAAGGAACCCTCGCCATTAGACATTCTAAACCTTTCTTTGCTCAACTTGAAGTTCCATATGTTGGTCCTAACCTCTATCACTTAGTAGGTGGCGTCAGTATGGAGGAGCTCAAGGGGAGTCCCCCATAGGATGGTCAGACCTTAGGACCAACCCTGGGTGATTTGGTTTTGGTGGGGCTAACTTGCACACATTACAATTTTTCACTTACCTTAAACCCTATGACCCCTTAAGTTGCTCCTGATTCCTTTTGAAGAACTCATATGGATGAATCTACACCACTAGTCTTTGGCTAAGAAAGTTAGAACCAGTATATTGAGACTCCAAAATGAGTCCTCATATGACTCCTATTGGTTTGGTATGGCTTCATAGCTTATTGGCCCATTTTGGCCCAAAATCACCAAATAACCAAAATACCCCTACAACCCTAATTTTTTCCAAAATTACCCAAAATACCCAAATCTTTCCAAAAATCATCTCAAACCTCTCACCACTAACTAAATTGACCAAAATTACCAAATTTCCAAAATATCCCCAAAAATTGCCAAAATTATCAAAATGCCCTTCATGACCTAAAAATTTCAAAAATTGAAAAAATTTCCAAAAATTCCAAAATCATCCCAAATATTCCCAATTTCAATTTTTTATCATCAATTTGAGAAATTTTACCTAACTTAACAAAAAGCCCCAATTTTCCCTTAAATGCCCAAATGTCCCCAAATTAGCCCCAATCCTAGCCCAATTGACCCGAATCTTGACCAATTTCAATTCTAAATCAAAATTCAGCATCCCTAATCCTAATATAAACAAAATTCAAGCTAAATTTTATCCAATTGCAAGCCCAATTTCATTCAAATCAAAAAGACCCAATTTTGACTTTATGTCCAAATCCACTAATTTGGCCTATCAATTCAACTTAAAATCATTTTAAATTTTGCGAAATCCTTCATGAAATTCTCCTACACCAAACTCAACATTCAATTAGCCCAAATTTTAACGCAAACTCAATTTACTTTTTAAAAGCCCAAGCCCACCACATATAATTCCAAAGGCCCAAGTCCAAAGCCCATATGACAATCTTTCACTCATCATCCATTTAATCAAATATTACTTCTTAAGCATTAAGTTTATGATCAATTTATTCCTAATCAAGCCTCATGACAAACTCCACTAAAATACCAAAAATTCAAAAAAATCCCTTCTCATAAAAATTAGCCAAGCCAAAGGGGAGCAATGAAGCCACTCCGAAGCCATAGGCAAGCCATGAAAGGCACACCACATCATCATAATATCAGTGGCAAGAGAACAAGACACTTTCAAACTTATTTAAAAAGTTTTTTTAACCATTTTAATGAATCCTCTAAACCTCATACTTAACAAAATCACTTGGATGGAGACTTCTCCATGCCACTTTAGCTGACCCATCTGATCCTTTTCAGTCCAAGACCACCCAACCCAAACCATGCTTTGACACAAATTGACCCAAAATGGCCCATTCCCCATACTATTTCAATCTCATTCCTTTACACATGGACAAACCCAATTGACTTCACCAAGACCAAACCCTGACCTCCCTGGCCGGCTGACCACCTAGGACAAAACTCAAAATTAAGCCCATCCAAGCTGTCTCATCCCAATTGGATTTTTGCACCTTGCTGGCACCCACATAAGCAACCTAAAGCACCCATCAGTTACCCCTGGTGGCCTCTCCTTCCCCAACTATTTAAACCTCCCTTCCATGGACAAACCAAGGGAGCTTGAAACTTGACCAAAGGAAAATATGTTGAGATTTTCATACCTATTTTACACTAATTTTAATGATATTTCACTTTAAGGAAAGGTATTTTTGATGTTTTGTTGCAGGTATTTTTGATATTTTAAGGAAAGGAAAATATGTCGACGGCGAGCACGTCGGTTCTCTCAACAGATGCATTGAATGTGGATGATTTTTTAAGGGACGCTTGGGCAACTCTTGAAAACTCTTCTACAACTTTAAAAGAAACAATTTGGAGGCTGAAAAAGGGGTGTCTGTCGAGTCTTTGTTATTTGTGGTGACCATTAGAGTGTAGAGAGTGGTTAGTAATGTGAGGAATTCTTTGATAGATTGTAAGAGTGGAAGGAAAGTGAGAGATTTCTTCCTCCTTGCCGCTTCGAAGGAGAATTTTGTGTGCTGTAAAGAAAGGAAGAGATTCGAGGAACTTCGAGGATTTTACTTGATGAGAAATTAGAGATAAGCTATATTTACTTATTGAAGTTTGTATGACTTTGCTTTTATATATAAATTTCAAGTTTTATCATATCTTCTCCATGAGTTCTGAGTAGTTTTCTTTATCTTTCTCCTTATCTTAAGATTTTGTGAAATGGTGATTTGAATTGCTTGTGCCATGAGAATGTTAAAGAAGTTCTGATAACTTTTTCACTTCAATCTTAATTTACTTTCAATCTATCCACTTGATTTGTTAAAATATGTTGAGTTTTACAACTAAAGTGAAGATTACATCCAAGATTTAGGGAGGTCAAAGTCCTTGAAAGTTGGGTGCAAATAAATAGGGAAATAAAAATTATCGGGTGTAGAATTGGAGATTTTAGAGTAACATACTAAAATCCTCAATTCGGTCCTATCGTTTAGGTGCTGACGTGTAGATGTTAGCCCTCATGCGAGGGGAATGTGGAGGTCCAAAGTGAGAGCGATATCCTCCCAGCCTAGCCGCAGATTCAGTAACCAAGCATAGATTAATCAATGTTCTTTATGCTTGGTCCAAAGGGTAAGTAATAGGTATACTCCTATTTGGCACAATACAATTTGAACTAATTCAATTTATCCATTCACTTAAATTTCTTGACAAATAGACGAATGCTTTCTTATATATTGAACTTCACATTAGAAGCTTTATTAGTAGAATTAGTTAATTAAGAGTTGTGATTAAGTAGTGATTTCAATTGCCTATTAGTGACAAATATGAAATTTGAACTATATTATTGAGATTAAGTATTGATTTTTTAAATCTTAGTTCATAGTCTCTAATATTACTCCCTATGGGATCGATATCCAGGACTCCATTAGAGCCTTATATTACTTGAGCAATATGTATACTTGCGTTGATAAGTGTGTCTTTGCAATTATTGAATATTTTATACACATCTTTATCAAATCTATAGCCATTACCATGTTTTTAGCGCAGTTGCTGGGGATTTAAACCTTCTAGCAGCAGTATCAAATTCTTGTATTTTAAAGCATATATAAAGTAGATGTCAAGTTTTTGCCGCCGTTGCTGGGGATTTAAACCTTCTAGCAGCAGTATTAAATTCTTATATTTTTAAGCATATATACAGTCGTTGTCAAGTTTTTGGCACCGTTGTCGGGGAGTAAAATGTAGATTTAAAAAAATCATAATTAGAGTAAGGACAAATTAGGACTATTAGAAAAATTTTACTTGAATTACAACCATTTTCATATTTAGTTTAACTATTTTTTTGTGTACTGATTTCAATTGTATGCGTAAATTTGGACCTGAAAATCTTATAACCTACGGTTCGGAATTAGAACGCACTGTTAGGAGAATTAGAAAACTAAGAAAAGAACCTAGAAATCCTGACACAATGAAAAACAATGTGAACATTCAAGGAATAGAAAATGAACACCTAGAAATTGTGATACAATGGAAAACATTATGAACAATCAAGGAATAGAAAATGAACACCAATAGACCTCTACGAGATTATGCAAATCCTACAGCAGATGAAATTCACTTATCTACCCAAAACCCTGATGTAGCTGCTAATTCATTTGAGCTTAAGAGATTATGCAAATCCTACAGCAGATGAGATTCACTTATCTATCCAAAATCCTGATGTAGCTACTAATTCATTTGAGCTTAAACCTAATTCTACAGCAGATGAAATTCACTTATCTATCCAAAATCCTGATGTAGCTGCTAATTCATTTATCCTACAGCAGATGAAATTCACTTATCTATCCAAAATCCTGATGTAGCTGCTAATTCATTTGTGCCTACAGTAGATGAAATTCACTTATCTATCCAAAATCCTGATGTAGCTGCTAATTCATTTGATCTCAAACATGTTATTATCCAAATGGTAGAAAACAATCAATTTGAAGGTACACAAAATGAAGATCATAATTTACACCTCGCTAGTTTTTTAGAACTTTGTGCTACCTATAAATATGACAGAGCTTCAAACGATGCTGTTAGACTTAGACTTTTTCTTTTTTCACTTAGGGATAAGGCTAAGATGTGGTTAAATTTGTTAGCACCTGGATCTATTAGAACTTGGGGAGAACCTTCATAGAAATTTCTATCCAAATATTTACCTCCATCCAAAAATGCTAAACTTAGAAATGAAATAACATCACTTTGTCAGATTGATGGAGATTCGATATATGAAGCTTGGGAGAGAATTAAAGATCTTCTCATGAAGTGCCCACATCATTCGTTACCAGATTGGTAGATAATTCAAACTTTTTACAATGGATTAGTGGGATCTCTTAGATCGATTATAGATGTTGCGACTAGTGGTTTTTTAATGTCAAAACCTTTTGATGAGGCTTATTCGTTAATAGAAGAGATGGCTACCAACAATTTTCAATGGCCTTCTGAAAGGGTAAATCCTAAAAGAGTAGTTAGTATCCACGATTCTGATGCAATATCTATGTTAGCTTCACAGATTGCTGCAATATTAAGAGTATCCATGATTCTAATGCAATATCTATGTTTGCTTCGCAGATTGTTGCAATATCAAAGAATTTAGATTATTATGGGATAATTATTCTCCAACACCTACTATGATGGAAGAGAATTCATCTGGGAAATTTGTGGATGTTCAACCCTCTTATGTGACTTTAAATGCTATTAACAATAGACCCAATAATCATTATTCGAACTATTATAACCCAGGTTGGAAGAGTCACCTAACTTTAATTGGAATATCAATTCTTCTACAAATCAAAAATGGGCAAACAACCCAGTAAGCCCATTGGGAAATTCATCTAACCAAGGAAATGTTAATTATAGACCTTCTTATCCTTCAGGATTTAACAATAACACTAATTTTAAGGAAAAGAAGTTGTCTATGGAAGAGCTGATACTGAACATGGGTCAACAATTACAGAATCAAGGAAATCAATTATAAATTTAAGGAAATTAGTTACAAAATCAAGGAACTGCTATCAAGAATATTGAAAACCAATTGGGGTATATCACTACTGAGCTTGGTAACTCAAGGAAATCAATTACAAAATCAAGGAACTGCTATTAAGAATATTTAAAATCAATTAGGGCACATCGCTACTACGCTTAGTAACCGAACACTGGGAACTTTTCCTAGTACTGTGGAACCAAATCCTAAAGATCAAGGAAAAGAACAGATAAAAGCCATACAATTATGAAGTGTGGAAAAGAATTGGAAACAAGAGTGCAGAAAGAAATGGAAACTAAAAAAGAGAAAGTGGATACAGAAAAAGAGAAGGATCATTAATACCCAGATTTAGAATATCCACTTACACCAATGAAAATTTCTTTGGAGAAACCTCCACCACCGTTTCATCAAAGATTGAAGCAACACAAAAAGAATAAACAATTTTCCAAATTTTTAAAAATTCTTAAGAAATTAACGGTAAATATTCCTTTCGTAACAATTTTCCAAATTTTTAGAAATTCTTAAGAAGTTAACAGTGAATATTCCCTTCGTAGAGGCCCAATTATGTGAAGTTTATGAAAGATATTTTGAACAAGAAAAGGAAGTTCACTGATAATGAGAATGTTGCACTTAGCGAAGGGTGTAGTGCAATTATTCAGGAAAAGCTTCCTGAAAAATTAAAAGATCCAAGTAGTTTAACTATACCGTGTGCTATCGGTGAAAGATTTTATGGAAGAGCTTTATGTGATTTGGGAGCTAGCATTAATCTTATGCCTCTATTTATTTTCAAAAGATTAGGATTAGGAGAAGTCTTACCTACTTCTGTAACTCTTCAGTTTGCCGATCATTCAGTTACTTATCCAAAGGGAGTTATACAAGATGTGTTAGTAAAAGTTGATAAATCTATCTTTCTTGTGGATTTTATTGTTTTAGATATGGAGGAAGAGATGTATGATATCTATATTTAGGAAGTTAATTGATAATGGAATAGAAGTGTTTATGGATGATTTCTCTGTATTTAGAACATCATTTGATGTATGCTTAAATTATCATGAAAAAGTTTTGGAGTTATGCGAAAGAACTAATTTAGTTATAAACTGGGATAAATGTCAATTTATGGTTGCAGAAGGAATTGTGTTAGGCATAAAATTTCGAAAAATGGTATGGAAGTAGACCCTGCAAAAATTGAAGTTATATCTAAATTAACACCTTCTACTAATGTAAGATGGGTTAGAAGTTTTCTTGGACATGTTGGTTTTTACATACATTATATTAAAGATTTTTCAAAAATTACTAAACTTCTATGCAAACTTTTAGAAAAGGATAAGAAATTTGAGTTTACTGAGGACTATTTAAATGCCTTTAAGTTATTAAAAGAAAAGATAATCACAGCCTCTATAATAGCTTCACCTAACTGGGAGAAACCATTCGAACTGATGTGCGATGCTAGTGATTATGCTTTTGGAGCTGTTTTGGGACAAATGTATGATAAGATTTTTAAAGTTATATACTACGCTAGTAAAACTCTTAACGATGCTCAAATTAACTACACTGTTACTAAAAAGAGTTACTGGCTATTGTGTATGCTTTTGACAAATTTAGATCTTATTTAATTGGGACTAAATGTGTTGTGCACACTGATCACTCTGCTAAGTTATTGATAGAAAGGGAACTGATAATCAAATTGCTGATCTTTTGTCAAGATTAGAATATCATGAATTATCTGACACCGATAATGAAATTACAGACAGTTTCCCTGATGAACAACTCTATAATATTAATAAGTGGAAAATACCATGGTGTGTTGATACTGTTAATTATATTGTAAGTGTTATTTTTCCACCTATGCTGACATTGCAATAGCAAAGAAAATTCATTCATGATGCGAAAACATTTTTCTGGGATGAGCCTTATTTATATAAATAATGTAAGGATCTTATTATGAGAAGATTTGTACTTTATGAAGAAACTGAACTAATTATTCAGAAATGTCATTATTTATGAATTTAGAGGACATTTTGGAACTGATAAAACTACTTATAAAATTTTACAAGCTGGATTTTATTGGCTTTAGAGATGTTTACAAATACATAAAAACTTGTGATCGATGCCAACGAGTAGGCAATATATTGAAGAAATGAAATGCCTCTGAATTTCATGTTAGAAGTTGAGATCTTTGATGTTTGGGGATTTAATTTCATGGGACCATTTATTCTTTCATTTAGGAACTTATACATATTAGTTACGGTAGACTATGTTTCTTAGTCGATTCAAGTACAAGCTTTACCTCGTTGTGACACTAAAAGTGCTTCAAGATTTTTAAAGAAAAACATTTTCACTAGATACAGAATGCCGAGAGTGATTATCACTGACGGAGGATCCCATTTCAGGAATAAATACATTTAGAGATTGTAGAAAAGTTTAATGTTATTCATAGAATTTCTATTGCTACACCCTCAAACTAGTGGGTTAGCTGAAGTTTCTAATAGAGAGATTAAACAAATACTTGAAAAGATAGGAATAAATACATTCAGAGATTGATAGAAAAGTTTAATATTATTCATAGAATCTCTACTTCCTTTCACACAGACCAGTGGGTTAGCTGAAGTTTCTAATAGAGAGATTAAACAAATACTGGAGAAGACTGTAAACCTGAGTAGATTGGTCTACTAGACTGGATACTGCATTATGGGCTTACAAGACTGCTTATAAAACTTCTATTAGAATGACTCCTTACAGGCTGATTTTCGTAAAGACTTGTCACTTATCAGAAGAATTGGAGCATAAAGCATATTGGACGATTAAAGAATTCAATTATAATTTAAAAGATGCTAGTGAGAAGAGTTTATTAGAATTAAATGAATTGGAAGAATTAAGAAATGAATCTTATGATAATGACATAATTTATAAGGAGAAACTTTAATTATAATTTGAAAGATGCTGGTGAGAAGAGATTGTTACAAATGAATGAATTGGAAGAAATAAGAAATGAATCTTATGATAACGATAGAATTTATAAGGAGAAACTAAAGTTATGGCATGATGGGAAGATTAAGCAGAACTTTGAACCATGACAAGAAGTTTTGCTTTACAATACAAGGCTTAAGTTAATCCCTGGGAAATTGAGGTCTTGTTGGTTAGGACCGTTTACTGTGACTCGAGTTTATACTTACGAAGCTATTGAAATTAAATATCAAAAGATTAGGAATAGATTTAAAGTAAATGGACACAGATTAATGCCATATTTTGAGGGTAAAAGACCAAAATTTAAAGAGGTTTTAATGGTTAGTCAACCTGAATAATATCTGAATAGGTCGGGCTGACAAAACTAAACCAAGCGCTTTATGGGAGGCAACCCATATTTATCTTTACTTTATTCGCAATTATAGTAGTTGCAAGCGCTTTATGGGAGGCAACCCATAGTTATCTTTATTTTTATTGCAATTATAGTGTTTTTAGCTTTATGGGGAGGCAACCCATAATTATCTTTATTTTTATTGCAATTATAGTAGTTTTATTTGAAATTATAGTTAGTTTGCGGGGAGGCAACCCATAGTTATCTTTATTTTTATTGTGATTATAGTGTTTTTGTTTGAAATTATCGCTAGTTTATAGTAGATTTACTTTACTACATATATATCTATGTGCGTGTTTTGATTTGAACTTATGTGTTTGCTTTACTTTCGAATTTTTCTTTTAGACCTCAGTATACTTGAGATTGAGCATAAAATGTTTGTTTTCAGCGTTTAGAGTGTTGTGGCTTGGATTGCAACGCTGAATTGATGTATTAAGGTTAAGAAAACACCAAACTTATGTGTGTCGTGTAACGTGTATTGTAACCCTTGGATTAAATTGTGATGTTTTGTGTTGTGAATGTTTATTTGTGTTAGTACATCATTTAATCACTTAAATTTATGTCTAGAATGACAAATGTCGATGAGGCTTGAAATTGATCAAAATCACAAAAATTTGGAAATTGAAGCAATTTTGAAAATCTCACCGAAGGCGCCATCGACGCCGCTGACGGTGGATTTTTCCCGAAACTTAGGCTATTAAATTTAATAGAGCTCACCGACGGTGCTAACGACTCTGCCGACGGTGAGATACCAAAAAAACACTTTTAACCGCAATTTTGACGAATCAACCGCCACTATTCATCATCCCCTTCCTCTTAAAAAATGAAAAATTCAATCTAGAGCTTGAAGATCTTAAATTTGGGGTGATTTCAAAGCGTTTAGACAACGGATTTTATCATCTCTCGGTAAGAGCGTCACTCCAAACTAAAAATATTTGATTTTCACCTTAAATTTCTTCAACATTGAGGAGATCCGAAAAAATTGAGAATGTGGAGAAATTATTTAGAAGAAGTTCATAGAACTTAGTTTTGAACTCTTAGAGTCACCCTTGGAAGCCATTATTTGAGTATTTGAAGTGTGTTTTGGAAATTTTTTTATAATTTTGATTAGATTGATGTTGTAGTTTGAATTTGGATGTGTAGTTATAATAGACTTTGATTAGTACTTTGTAAAATTGTAATGTGATGTGATTTTTTTTGCATTGTGATGTATTTTTAATTGTTTTTATTTAGTATTGTGATGTGTTAGAGAAATATAGTGTTTATATAATGTTTAGTTTTATACTTATTTCAAAATTTTATTACCCAACAAATTCTCTAATGATTTATATGTTTAGAAAGCTCCTAATATTAAAGACCAGTTTAGAATGATGAAAATGCTTAAAGTACTAAGGTATGATTTATATTTAGAATTTTTCTTTCTACCTGTATCATTCCATATTGAAAAATTTAAGTTTGGGGGAGGGAGAAAAAATTAACTATTATAATGTTCTCAATTTAAATATTTTCAAAAATTATTAATATGATTTTTGTAGTGAATTTAATTCATATAACTATGTTTTGTAGATATTTAAATATTATGGTAGATTTAAAGGAATATTTATATAAGAAAAATTAATTTTGTAGATTAAGATATTTAGTATAAGAGAATAAGACTATAGTTAACTTTTTAAAGTAAAGAAAACTATATTTCGAAATATTTNACTATAAATGTGGGGATAATTATTTATAAGAATATTTTGACTACGACAAGGAGTGAATCAAGTGGAGGTTTGGGACATCCTGACCTCATTTATGCACTTTGCCAACTTTTTGAAGTTGAAGCTGGAGATGATGAAGAATGAGTTCACCCTATGATTTAAGTAATGTTCTCATGAAGTTCCTATCATTTGAATATTTTAAGTAACTTGATATTACAACATATAGTCATTCTTGAAATGAATAGAAAACTAGAACTCTTAAACTTGATGACTAGATAGTCTTGTACCTACTGAGTTAATTTAATTACTTGAAATTTTTCTGAAAATCTCACTATGGTATTTATTTAAATCAAACTTATAGTATTTTTGAATTAAAACCTTACCATAGTAGTTCATAACTTTTATGTAGTACTAAAATTACTTGAGGACAAGTAATAGTTAAGTTTGGGGGATTCTGACAACTTTTATGTAGTACTAAAATTACTTGAGGACAAGTAATAGTTAAGTTTGGGGGATTTTGAGAAAAAAAAATATGTTGAGATTTTCATACCTATTTTACACTGATTTTGATGATATTACACTTTAAAGAAAGGTATTTTTGATATTTTATTGCAGGTATGTTGAATTATGGTCATGGGAGCAAAAAGATGCAAAATGGAGTGAATTTGGAGCAAAAAGGACAAAAATATGAAGATTTGATCTTGGGCGCCGACGGTGGGCTCGACGCCACGGCGGGCTTTTCCCAAGAGTCTAAAATTAAATATTCTAGAAGGCCGCTGACTGCGCCATCGAGGCCGCCGACGGATAGCACGTCGGTTCTCTCAACAGATGCATTGAATGTGGACTATTTTTGAAGGGACGCTTGGGCAACTCTTGAAAACTCTTCTACAACTTTAAAAGAAACATTTGAAGGCCAAAAAAGGTGGTGTCCACGGGTGTCCACTGAGACTTTGTTGTTTCTGGTGCCCATTAGGTGTAGGGAGTGGTTAGTATTGTAAGGAATTCTTTGAGAGATTGTAAGAGTGGAAGGAAAGTGAGAGATTTCTTCTTCCTTGCCGCTTCGAAGGAGAATTCTATGTGCTCTAAAGAAAGGAAGAGATTCAGTGAAACTTTGAGGAGTTTTCTTGAGGAGGAATTAGAGATAAGTGGTATTTACTTATTGAAGTTTGTATGACTTTGCTTTTATATATAAATTCCAAGTTTTATCGTATCTTCTCCATGAAAGAGAAACTTCGAGGAGTTTGCTTGTGGAGGAATTAGAGATAAGTGGTATTTACTTATTGAAGCTTTTATATATAAATTCCAAGTTTTGGTGTATCTTCTCCATGAGTTCTGAGTAGTTTTCTCTGTCTTTCTCCTTGTCTTGAGATTTTGTTAAATGGTGATTTGAATTGGTTGTGCCATGAGAATGTTAAAGAAGTTGTGATGATCTTTTCACTTCAATCTTAATTTACTTTCAATCTGTCCAATTAATTTGTTAAAAAATATTGAGTTTTACAACTAAAGTGAAGATTACATCTAAGATTTAGGGAGGTCAAAGTCCTTAAAAGTTGGGTGCAAATAAATAGGGAAATAAAAATTATTGGGCGCAGAATTGGAGATTTTAGAGTGATAGACTAAAATTCTCAATTCGGTCCTATCGTTTGGGTGTTGAAGTGTAGATGTTAGCCCTCATGCAAGGGGAACGTGGGAGCTCCAAAGTGAGAGTTGGTATCCTCCTAGCCTAGCCACAGATTCAGTAACCAAGCATAAGATTAGCCAATGTTCTTTATGCCTGGTCCAAAGGGTAAATAATAGGCATACTCCTATTTGATACAATACAATTAGAACTAATTCAATTTATCCATTCACTTAAATTTCTTGACAAGGAGAAGGATGCTTTCTTATAAGTTGAACTTCACATTAGAAACTTTATTAGTAGAATTAGTTATTTAAGAGTTTATTAAAATTACATTTTTATTTCAATTGCATATTAGTGACAAATATGCAATTTGAACTATATTGTTGTGATTAAGTATTGATTTTTTTAAATCTTAGTTCGTAGCCTCTGATATTACTCCCTGTGGGATCGATATCCAGTACTCCATTAGAGCCCTGTATTACTTGAGCGATATGTATACTTGCGTTGATAAGTGTGAATTTGTGATTATTGAATATTTTATACACATATTTATCAAATCTATATCCGTTATCAAGTTTTTGGCACCGTTGCCAGGATTTAAATCTTCTAGCAGCAGTATCAAATTCTTATATTTTTAAGCATATATAAAGTCGCTGTCAACAACTCCTCAACTTTTTAGTGGGGACAGTGTTGTAGTGCATTGCTATATGGCACTGACCTATTACATGAGGGAATAATAGCACTGACATGCGCAACTACAATAGAAGAGATGTCATGAGTATGACTCCTATCTTTCAAGGGAAGTCACATAACAAACGTTTGGCTAGGATGTTCTCCGCGTAACTAGAAACCGCAATGTAAAGGTAACTCTAGCACTTTTAGATAGTTTAACATCTGAAAAAATGAAAATCTTTACAGAAACGGAAAGACTACCAAAGAGGCTAGGAAACACAGATAGTCATTGTAGTACATCACCATCTAGTATTGGCTTTTTCTTTGAGGGGAGAGAAGCACCGATATGAACAAATAATGCATAAGGAGTGTCACATTTGTGTACCCTCTTATTCAAAGGAGGGAATATAGTAGACACCTCAGATGACATATTATTACTTATGATAATCTCAAGTAGGTGCTAAAAGGAACCAAAAGTCATTGTCTTTTCTTATGCACCAAAAGCACTAATATAAAAGAAATGATGTTCCCTCATGTACTTTGATCATGATCAACGCTCAGCTGACTATTTCTATAAATCAAAATGGGACATCTATCAAGCTCAAGAAAGGGTTAGAGAACCAATCAAAAGTTTACAACAACACAGTGCGTAATATAAAATAATGATTGAAGTGCTCAATATATGAGAAAAGGGTAGAATAGCATCAAGTAGCTAACCATAGCAATTGATGTATGGAATTGAAGTTTAAGGTGTGGTAACAACAAAACAAGTGTCACTACGACAAATAGGTAGCTAGGTCACTAAAACACAAGTAGAACCCCTGAGAAGGAGATGATGCATGACTCTCAGTGGGCTTTGCTACAAATTTACCAGGGCCAGCAGAATAGGAAAACACAACTTTGTGTGTAAAGAGTGGGACAATTTTCCTCACAGAAGTTGTTAATCTTGCAAATACACTAGAATCTGCAAGAACTAAGCAAAACTCCCACGGTGAAGAGGAAGCCTCATCCCCAGCAGAGTCGTTAATCTATTTTCTTTTTTTTTCTCTTTCTATTTTAGAGGAGTCACCAGTTTGTTCAATGTTGTATACTTCCCTTTTCCAAATAAGTCTATCTTCTAGATCATGTTAATGATCAAGAGAAGAGAGTAACTAGAAAAGATGGATATAAGATAAAGACAACAAACAAAATATAAAATTTGGAGTGCCTACTTATGATAAACCTTGCAAAGATAAGTCAAGCATGTCTACACAAACAAGATCAGGAGAAAGCACCTTTGATCAATATCTATTAAAGAAAGCCCACATATATTACCCACAACCAGAGATTCAGGTGTTTTTGTCTATTCTAGGGTCTATTCTGCTCCAAAGGCAATATGTTTCACTTGGTTAATTACATCTTGGGAGTTTGCCAAGAATATTCTTGATCCAATAATTTTTTATTTACATTAGTAGTGAAAACTAATAAAGAGCTATCAAAGGATGGTTATCTCACACAGGAATACTCTGATGCCTTCAAAGCTCCCATTAATCCACTGGGTAGAGAGTAAGTCTCTCATAGTTTGTACATGGATAACAAACTCATTGAATGTGAAATAACCAAATAATCTGGATGGTGAATCCCAAAACGTCAAAGCACACCCAAAACATAAGGTTAGTGGACAAATAATCCTATCCCAAATGGGTGCCAGCTCATCGATAATTAGGTCGTCGAGTGATATAAACAAAGGCAAAGATGTGGCAGGGCTCAATAGGGGCAGGCAGAAGAAGGGAGAAGTAATTCCTAAAAGGTAGCCAAGTCAGTGTACCATATACTCATCATCTTAAGCTACTAGAACCATAAGTCTTCTTGGCCATGAAAGTAGTCAACCAAACATGCCCATAGATCCTCGGTTAGCAATCTATGAATTACATCATCCATAAAGACTTCATTAGCCTTATGGTTAAATGAAGGATACTCTATCCTATGACTATCAGATGATGCTCTAAGATGTGGGACTTATACCTACCAAAGTGGCAGAGATTCCACTAGAAAGGAGGAGAAATTGAGGTTCAACTACAAAGCTAGAAACAATCGTAAAAAAAGACTTACACCCCATCTAGGTCATGGACCTTTCTAATGACCTAGGAATATTGGAAAGCCTCATATATTGAAAGATATGATGAGCTAGTTGGGTTGGAGAAGCACGGGGGTGCGGGGGGGGGGGGGG
>JXCR01145135.1:116283-153152 GCA_002079205.1 Phalaenopsis hybrid cultivar | reverse complement strand
GGGGGGGGGGGGGGTGGATTCTCCTCAACACATGCAAATGATACAATTATCTGGAGAAGAACATAGATATTGCGGAGGCCCTATTATATGACATGGGATATGATTATGCAATGCAGCCTGTTTTAAAACTAACCTGAAGGTCATGCAGTAAATTAAAAAACAAATTTTAATTGTCCTCAATCTCTTAATCTAAAATTTTAATTTATCTTGAATCTTTTATTAGGTTTTTTTGTAGAAAAATTACAATTTTAAAGTCTTAAAGAGCCTAAATTACAATTTTCTTGACATCCCAGATAAACTAAAATGAAACAAGGAAAAAAATCTTGGCATGCAGGCATGTAATAAAAAGTAAAAGCACTCCAAATATATATAAAAGAGGCAAGTGTTACTAGGTCGGCAACATATCCAAGAAAAAGCAGCAAAGGCAGTTGAGCTATGCATATTTTTGCCCAGTCCTATATCTATACAAAAATATAGAATTAAAACTAAAGGTACTGGACATGAGCTACCGCTCTTGGTCCCCTTCATGTGGTTCAATGCATCAACCACCTCAAAATCCATGCTCATACATTATTTTTGATACAGACTCAACCTAGAGACTCTATCAAATACATTTAAAAGTGAAAATAAGGACTTGAACAACCTAAAAATAATGTTAGCAGAAACGTTAACAGGCATGCAATGCATAACAAGCCATGCATTTTAATCGGAGAAGCTAAATGTCACTTGTAAGCAAAAATTTAGAATTCATTATGTTCTCCCCCTTCATGATAGTTGTGTGTGTGTATATATTGATGCAGCTCCTTACAGAAGAATGCCCTAAAATACTATTACGCATATCAAGCACATAAGCACACAAAAAAGCACAGATGTGACCCATTCATAACACAAGCAAACCAACAGAAAAAAATAGTTAGAGGGGTCAAAAAAATACTAGCTAGTATCACAAAACCTAGCCTAGCACACCATCTAATGACAAGTGTCCTAACCAGCATCTAAGTGCAGTGTAAGTCTTTGAGTACTTATGACTTTGATGAGGTCGCAGCAGTGGCCTAATCCTAAAGATCTAAGGGATCTAAAGGGTTTCACCAATGATGGATTTCGACAAGAGTTAGCCTTATATATGGCCTAGCATCTTACATGCATATTTTTAAAATTATGGTGAATATAGTAATTAGCAAAATATTTTTTTCTTTTTCTATTAATTTCAAAATAAGGGTCATTAAGCGTGGACTCGTAACATATAAGTTGACAAGAGTTAGATTCCTTAGATCCTTAACACAGTCATACTCATGTCAATTTTGATGCTTTAACTTGCATTAATTATCGGGATTGACCCAGTAAGCAATGCTGGTCAAGGCAGTGTGATTGAAATAAGGTCACTCTCCTAAAAATCCTAGCTCACTATCCATACATGCATATAAATGCAAATGCAAATAATCATATGAGTGATTTGGTAAGGACTGTGCTCTGGAGGCACTAACTCAAGAGCAGACATGTCGTGGAAGTAGTGAACCAAAGGAATGGGTGTGTCGTGGTGATAGTAGCTCGGAGGGGTGGATGTGTCTTGAAAGCACTGACCTAAAAGTTGGGTATGCCATCAAGGTTGTGATCCAAATGTGTGGGTGTGATGTAGAGGTAGCGGGTTGAACGATTGGTGTGCCATGGAGGTTGCAACCCAAAGGATGGGTGTGCCATAGAGGTACTAACTTGAAATGATGGGCATGTTACGGAGGTAGTGAACCTAAGGATAGGTTTTCAATGGAGGTAGCGACCTAGAGGGTAGGAGTGTTGAGAAGGCAGCATCCTGGAGGATGAGTGTTCCATGGAGGCAGTAACTCAAATAGCTAGGCATGTCGTGGAGGCAACGGTGCAAAGGATGTATGTGTAGTGCAGGCTATAACCCGAAAGGGTAGGCATATCATTGTGACAGCAGTCTGAAAGATGATTATTCCATGAAGGCAGTGACTAAAAAGGGTGGGCTTATTATGGGGGTAGCGAGCCAAAGGATGGTTGTGCCATGGAGGCTATGACCCAAAAGGGTAGGCATGTCACAGAGACATCGGCTTCAAGGGTGGGTGTGCTAAGGAGGCAGTGACTCGAAAAGGCAGGCGTGTTGTGGAGGTAGCAACCCGAAAGTTGCATGTGTCATGGTGTTAGTGACATGAAAGGGTGTGTGTATCATGGAGGTAGTAGCATGAAGGTTGGGTGTGGCGTGGTGGTAATGACTCGAAAGGGTGGGCGTGTTGAGGAGGTAGCGACCCAAAATATAGGTGTTCCTTGGAGGCAATGACTGAATGGATGTGAATGTTGAGGAGGTGGGGACCTGACAGATGGGTGTACCATAGAGGTAGTGACTCAATGGATGGGTATATTGTAGAGACTACAACCCAATGGACGGGTGTCTCGTAGAGGCAGTAGCCCAATGTTTGTGTGTATCATGGAGGCAGTGACTTGATAGATTGGCATGATGTGGAGTACTGACTTGATGGATGAGTGTGTCATAAAGGCAATGACTTGATGGATGTGCATGCCATTGAGATAGCAGCCCAAGGATGTGTGTGTCATGGAAGCAGGTGTTGTCGGGTGGGTGTGCTGTGCAGGTAGCAGCCCGAAAGGAATGGGTGTGCCATGAAGGTAGTGACCCAAATGGTGGGCATGTCGTCGAAATAGTGGACCAAAAGGGTGATGGTCCTCACTATGGAGAATCATATAAATGGAGTGTGTGTGAGAATGTAACACTAAAATTAAAGCTCAATCATGTGATACTTACTATGCAAGATATCATACAAGGCATATAATATTACAAGAGGTATCATGTTCAGTCTCTTAATGTATAAGATGCCTCTAGGGAGAATTAAAACTTTCCCAAAAAATGAGCAAACACATTTTCTAATGGCAAACATACATTGTATAGTGCACCATTTATCAAGGAGACAGACTCATGCACATGCATAACATACAATATGTAAGTGATCAGTTGACTGGGTCAGGCCGGCCTGTTAGACCAACGTGATTGGTAAATTTGGATGGGATGGTCGGTCAGACCTAAGTGATTGGTTGAATGGGCTAGATCATTCAATTGGAACAATGTATTCGTTCTATCAGACTAGGGTTGTCGGTCAAATGAATGTGACTGGTCGACCAAGCCAGGATGGTCGATCGATGCAACGTGTAAGAGCAACATGCTGCAAGCATAGCACACATGACACAATTCAAAGAAAAAGATCATGCTTGATAATAAGCCTTACTGATGTTAACATCCTCGCTTTGGTACCTAGGGTTAAGCACATGAACGTGAGGCATATCTGCCTCCTAATTTGGCGAGGTGTGTGGAGAGGTTCACCTTTGGATCCACTGAAAGGAGACTCTCTATGATGTTGTCTAATGGGTTAGCCACAAATCTTTTTCCATTTCACAAATCGTCATGATTTTTCAAGGTGGGATAGCTATAAAGCTTTTCTCATGTTGTAAAATCCAAAAATCCCAACCTTTCTAAGGAGGCTTGGGGAAAGCCAAAACAAGGAGGGATTGGGACTCCAACCCTCTAGGATTTGGGACTAGGGTTTGGCAAAGAGAAATTACTTAGTTCTGCATAGGATTTGGCCACACATGTGATTGATAACCTAGGCCTTCCTCCAGGAAATCAACGACCAATCTAAGGAAGTGTTGCCACGTTGATTAGTGTTAACCGCCACCTCACCTCGTGTGGGAGACCAGACAACAATGCCTGTCCTAAATTGACCCTACGGTTGGCTAAGAAAAAAACTCAAGTGTCGAGGAAGTTATACCATCATGGAGGTTGATTAAATTCCCATGCCTATGTTCTAGATGAAGCTCTCCTAACGATAGGAAAGAAGTTATTTGGGGCTCTTTAAACTGTGATGTCGTTGCCGATAGCCGACGCTGAGGAGCTATGGCGAGGCTTAATGTTGAAAGTAGATGAAAGTAGTGAGGAACTTTAAAAAAGGAAGGAGGTTCCAAGGAGGGAGCTCTTGTAGGCTTACCAGTGAGAAGGAAAAGGGATCAAAATTCTTAAAACTTCTCTGACTTATAGGAGTAGGTGAAGTGGGCTCAACCCATATACATGGAAGAGCAACTGCATACTGAGGAGATCATTGGCAAGGGAGCTGGAAAGTAGGTGAAGTGACAAGGAAAGCAGTTCCACTATGATGGTGAGAGACCAAGTGGAAGCTTGGTTTGGAGTTTATCTATGCAGTTAGGTGTCTGAGAAGAAGACACAAGGACGTAAGACCACAGAAGGAAGCTAGCCAATGAAGAAGCTGCAAGTGCATGAGAAAGGTCTGTGAAGTCTCGAAAACGATAAGGATGAGATGCGATGCACAAGGTTTGCTCATATGACCCAGAGATGGACACGTGATCTGTGTCTGTAATGGAAAATTGGTGGATGACAGACTTGCTGAATTGAGGGAGAAAGCCTCACCGACTGAAGAAGTCGTGCAAAACAGTGATGGGATTGAGGGAGAGGAAGGCTTCTTGGTGGTTTTTATGAAGACGAAAGGGAGGTAGGGCATCACTGGTGTATGGCAAGGCCGCTGGTGAGGCGAGGTTGGCTGCGAGAGTGATGGCGTTAAGGTAAAGCTGATAATGAGATGGGAGAAGCCCATAAAATATTATAAGAGAGCTAAATGAGGGCTAGGGTACGCAAGAGTCTGATGTGGGAGAGAGGGGCATGTGAGAGTTTTTAAAGCTTATTTTGTAATATTTATTATTTAAAACCCTCAATTTATGCATTGCTGGGTCATGCTTGAAACCATAGCCAAATGGGTGCCCTCTTTAGGTAAAATTAATGTTTCAAATGTGCTCGTGTTGTCTGTTTCATTATCTGAGCTTGACTGAACAAATTTACCAAATGATGAGCTAATTTATGCTAATTTTATACATGGCCTAGCAAATGAGATTTGTTGTTGTGATCAAAGCCATCCAAAAGACAAAATGTTGATTGGCATTTGCCTAAACAATGACCATTTTTTTAGCAAATGATTACAAGTGCGTGCCCCTTAACATGCGCCCAAAGGTCTTACATGGGCTTCTTGAGCTATGAGATGCTATAAATGAGCATGACATAGACCCAAGCTACACAAGAAGACACCCTACTCACGTGACATAAAAATTTGATGCCAACATTGAACCATAGATCTGAACCAACCCAGTTCTAGCCCAAATCCTATCCTAAGGCCAAATTAAATCCTACTTCTGACCCAAACTCAGATCTAACCCAAATCATAACCTATACCCATCCTAAACCTTAAACTTGATTGAAATTCTAACCTAAACCTAACCTAAACCCTAATCCTAAACCAATATAGTTTTATCCCAAACGCTAGCTTAAACCTAACATAAACTAACCAAGGTCTAGCCCAAACCCTAACCTAAATCGAGACCTGACCAAACCCAAGTCTTACATAAATCCTAACCTAAACCTAAACTAAACCCTAGAGCTATTATAATCAACATCTAAACCAAATCATAATCTAAACCTAACCTAAATTCTAAAGCTGACCCAACTCAATTCAAGCGCAAACCTTACCAAAACCAAACTTAAACCCCTGGACTTGACCCATAGTTGGTCTAGCCCAAACTCTAATATAAATGTAACCTAAAACAAATACCTGGCCCAAGCTAGATAGCCCAAACCCTAACCTAAACCTAACCTAAATCCTAGACCTGACCCAACCCATGTCTAGCCAAATTTCCTAATTTATACCTAAGTGAAACCATAGACTTGACCCAACCCAGGTCTAGCTAAAGTCCTAAATGAACCTGACCTAAACTTAGACAAATCTAGATAATAGAATTACCAAATACTAGACCTAACCAAACTCAGTTCTTGCTCAAACCCTAATACTAGAGCTTACCAAACTCGGGTCTAGCTCAAACCTTAATCCAAACCTATACCAGGTCTAACCTAAATCAAACATTACATAAATCTAAACCTAACCCAGATCTAATCCAAATTAGGCATGTTCTAAATCTTAACCTAACCTATGTCTAACCCAAACCAGACATAATCCTAACTTAGTCCAGGTCCGACCCTAATCAATCCAAAACCCAACCAAACTAATGTCAACCTAGGCTAGCCCAGCATTATTTGAGTGAAACCTAACTCAACCTAAGCTTAGTCGTGCTAACCTAGCTTAACTCAGATATAACCCAAACTAAACCTTAGCTAACCTGGCTAACACCTTAATTAAACCTAAACTAACCCAAGTCAACCCAGCTTAACCCGGGTCAAACCAAATCAACTAAAACCCAACCAAAGTAAAACAAGCTTAACCCATTTCAAATCCAAATCAAACTTAAGCTAACTCAAGTTAACCCATCTTAGCTCAGCTCAAACAAAGTCAACCCAATTTTACCTAGGTTAATCTAAATCAAATCTAAATTAATTTGAGGCAGCTTAAGTCAAACTCAGACCCACATTAGCAAACCCATATCATACCTTAGCTTAATTTTGACCCAATTAAAGTTGGAAAATAAAGTTACCTTATCGAGAACTTAACCCAAGTCTATTTCAAGGCTAAAAAAACATGTTATTTCATGTTCCATATGTTGATTCATTTTCCACAAGTTATCTTATGTTTTGAATGTTGTGTTTTGTTATCTCACATGTTACTTCATGTTTTAAAAAAATAGGATGAGAACTTCTCAGTTTTCTCCACAAACCTCAAAAATGAAACTAAATCTCAAACAAAATAAAAACATTAAACTGAGAAAAATTTGATTCCCCAATAAGAATGACAAAATCTAAGAATCAAATAAGACAATAATACAAATATTAAACTTCAATTAAATATCTAAAACTCACCAAGATAAAGAATGAGAACAGAACCTAGGTAGATATGAAGCTAACTTTAGGCTAGCTAACATAGACACCCAACCAAGGTCCACCTATTTATCCCATGTTAGTCTGAGTATAAAAGCCTAGGTTAGTTTAGGTGCTTATTTAGTTATAAGGACTAGGACATGAAAAGAAATAAACCTATCCCTTGAGACTAAAGTGAATACCTTAGAATGAAGTAACTCACAGCTATTTGAGAAGATATTTCATACTACTAAAAGCCATGAATCCTTCATGCTCCAACATTTAAGGTGCATTCGAGGTAATGAGGCTGGTCAGAGTCGATGGATGTCAATGCTCTTAGGATGATGGAAAGTCAGGAACATTATGAATTGGGATGTTATATTCTAAGTCTAGGTTAGTCCACCTATAAAATTTCTTATAAATTCTAGGGTTTCATTTTCCATTCCTACCCAACTCTATCATTTTTCAGTCAAATCAAGTAATTTTGCATAATCATTTGATCTTAAACTCACATTAAAACTTAGTTTAAATATAGCTCAAATTCATTTCAAATCAAACATAGTTCAAACTCATTATCATCCCTTCTCAGAGTCTTTTTAGACATCACTTTGATTATAGGTTCCCTCCATTATGTAATCAAATCCTTATATCTTGAGCCTTTCCCATTCCATGCCTTCATCATATTGTAAGTCTCATTCCTTGAGGCTTAATTCTTCCACTTAGACCTTCTAATTATAAAAGCTTGTTCTCTGACAACTTGTGTTATCATAATAATCAAGAGGTTTTACTTAATGCTCATGGCTCTAAAGTTGTAATTAAATATGAGGGATTAACTATATAGAAATGAGACCCAAAAATTAAAATAAACATTACCTTACATATATAAGGTAAGGGAAGAATATTGGTTCCGCAAAACCCAAAGATTTCCCTCTTCTAAATGACTGAATGCAATCTAGGGTAATATCTCTATCCTTAAAAATATTATGTTATTCTTTAAATGTCATATTCAATCATATAGATAGAAATCTTTCAAGATATATGGTGGTCCCTAAGAAAAAATATCCCCAACAAGGTTTCTTCTAGCAAATTTGCTAGGGAGTTTCTCTCCTCTCCATCTCTTATGATAAGTTTAGTTGTCAATTCTTCCATCAGATTCTTTATGAGTCCATCAAATAGATCTACTTCTTGACGTCCTATCTTGCATTTTCAATCGTCAAGTTTATGACTGCTCATTTAAACCATGTGTTGGCATCAATTTTTGATGCACACATGTAGGATGTCCAATTGAATGGCTAAGAACTTTTCGTTGTTTATTCATAGTGTCCCATAGCTCTATACAACAATATAGGGCTCTCAGTATGAGTTTGAGAAACAATTCTAAGGTTAGCATTGTTTCTGCCTTACCTAAAGGAGCTTAACACTGGGTGGCAACAGTTTCAATATGGGACACATGTGTTGCCCATTATAATGTTTAAAGACCATGATCCATTAATTTAGAGCCTTTCATGGTCATCAGAGCTTCACATGGTCAAAGGGAATCACATAACTCTCATATGCGTACATTGAATAAAATCAGGGTTTAGACCGACTTACTCGCTTGGGGATCTACCGTTGACACAAAATTTTTTAAAATAAAACCTCAAAAAGGTTTAATTTTAGGTTTTTGGGTCATTTTTTAAGTGATACATGGTTTCCCACAACTTATAAATCCATAAAATTCCCCATGATGCCTGATAATGCGCAAAATTAAGGTCTAACTTAGTACAACCGTACTAAGGGTTCCCACCACATTTTGGCAATGATTTTGATATAGAGACATTTTAAATGTCCAATTTGATGTCTTAAAGTCATTTCCTATCTATTTGAGCTTCATATGATTAAAGGAATCCATAAATAGCAACTAGAGATGCTTAAATACCAGAACTAGAATTTGAACTGGCTTAACCATGCCATTGAGCAGCGTAGCCATGCCTAGAGGCCTATTTGGGTGCAACCAAGCCAAATTAAGGTCTAGCCATGCCACTACATAGATATGTGGGTGTAATTACACTTCTGGGTGGCATGGCTATGCTGCCTAACAACTGAAATGCGTTGAAAATGTTGACTTTTGGCTCCCACTTGGTTCCTTGAGCTGCCATTAGTTATGGGATGAATTTTAGGGGTCCAAAAAGCTTCCTCATGTAAACACACCTCCCCAAAAATAAATGAAAGATGTATTATGAGAATTAAACCTTAATTTTAAATGGATTTTGGAGGGGAAAAGCCATCAATACATGGCTGGTTAGGGGGTTAAGCTAGGGATCCGAATTTCATTTGGGCAAGAGTTCTTTTTTGTATGGGGGTAGAGCTTTTGGAGAGCAAGGAAGTTGTCGGAGAAAGCTTGGTGAGAAAACCTTTCCTCTTCTTTTTTTTATATATTTTCCATTTTTTTCTTCGATCAATCCTTCTCTTTTCTACATCACATTTAAGAGAAGAGGAGAGTGTCTGTTCCTATGGAGCTACATTCAAGAATGAGGAGAGCTTCCTCTTACACTAGAGATGAAGGAAAGAGAGCCATCTCTCTTACTAAGGAGAGCTTCATTATACGATAGAAATGCATCATCAATCGTCACGTAGGTGAAAGTTCTTAAATGTTTCTTTTTTATATGTTTTCTTAACGAATCCATAGGTTATGTGTTAGAGATCTAGGTTAGGCTGCCTTGATAGAGAAAGCCTCTAGATTTAGTTAATTTTTACATTTCCTTAAAAAATCTGAGCGGAACCCCCACTCCCCTCTAGCCAAATATCCAAAATATGATATTGTAGTAATCCTGTGATTGGTTTGGCAGTTCCATCTATCGTATGGGACGGATGGAACAATTATGTGGTTTAGAAAATGAAGATCACTGTGATATTCATTCCCTAGGTCGAGAAAGCTTTGATTATGAGGATATCTTTCATTTCATGAAGGGTTCCTTTAATATATGAAGCCTTTTTCATGTTAGAAAAATGGATCGGAGATGTGCTTCTTATCAGTTTACACATCAAGATTAAGAAGCATAAGAGGTTGGTACATCATTTTGTGAGGGTGTTAGGGCGAGCATGCTTTTCATCAAATTTAATCGAGTAATATTTTCTTGCATAAATTTTATGTTGTATTAGACATTGTATGTATTTTAAAAATGTGCATAAAAGGTTACTGATTTTTGCATGTTTTTTGTGTCACTTCAGCCGATCAGCCACCATCGGCATGAGCGGCTTGATTGACTGTTCATGTTATCTCAAATGATCATCCACTATCGATCAAATCAACATGGCTGACCACTTCACTTTGGGTAAGCTCATTTTCATCATCAAATCGACCAGGTTTTGTTGCTTACATGTATAATTCTTTGATGTGCATCTAAATTTGACTTTGCATATTCGTCGCTTAAATCACTTGACCTTCAATGGCTTCATAACATTTATCGATGTTCTTCATCACTTCAATCGATCAGCCTCCAACGACCCGTTTATTTTGAGCAGTGATCTCCTTATCTTTTATTGATCGGCATCTAATGGCTCAATCACATCGTTCAAGGATCTCCATCACTTTGATCGGTCAGCCTTCAATGACCCAATCACATTAATCTATAATATCCATTACTTCAAGAAATTAACCTTTAACGACATTGCATTTGAATGTGGAAATGTTACATGTTTATTCTATACTACTTTCATAAGCACGTTCACTGATGCACCCCTGCTGTGAGTTGTTTTTCTGTGTGTCTTATGTTAATTTAAATCCTCAGTAACAGTGCCAAAAACTTGACCCATCCCAAAATTATGCAATAATTTAGCTTTAAAAAATATGGCCAAAAACTTGACCCAATTTATATTAAGTAGTCAATGTGTAAAATAAAGATGTTTATAAAATATATAAAATAGTTCACACACTAGTGGTTCTACGCAAGTAAATGTATAGCTTCAAGTAATATATTGCTTTATTTAAAAACACTAGTATCGATCCTACAGAGAAGCGCAATAAGAAATCTCTTAGGCTAATTCTAGTCTACTACTACCAAGTCTTATTTTGGAAGATGAAAATTCTTAAGATAATAACATAAATCACAATATTCAAACTATAAAAAATCAAAGTAAGAAAGACAAGTTACAATGGGTTTAATGAATGGAAACAGAAATGCAACTAAAAGAACTAAGTTTACTAAACTAATTTCTAAACTTCAAAGTTAAATTTACTAGACTAAACAAAGTTTTATGATAAAGAGTTCCAATTTAAAAAAGCATCATTCCTCTTTAAAATGAGTAAATGGTTAGTGATGTAATTAAAATCATATAAAATTATATATAAAATTGTAATGTGCAAATATGACCAATCCTATTTTTTACTGTCTTTCAATATTGACTAATCCAGAGTTTGGTCCCTAATTCCATGGTTAGGTTGGGAGGATTTTAATTTCTCACCTTAAAATCTCCAATTCTGCATCCAACAAAGTATATTTCTGTATTTATTTGCACTCAACCCCATGTATGACATCCTCTCCCATGGAATTGAATGTGATTTTCACTATGATATAGAAATCATATCCATTTTGGATCATAGGTTTCTCGACACATTTTAACCTTTTAATTGGACAAATCAAAAATTAAATGAAGATAAGAGTTCGAATCATCATAATTTATTCACATTATAAACCTTCCATAACAAAATTAATTCTTCACAAAACCAAATCTCATTATAAGGAGAAGGATAAAGAAGACTTCTCAGAATTCATGAGAAGGATAGAAACAAAACACAGATTTTATATAAAAATTTTTTTTTACAAAATAAAGAAATAAAAGAACACAACTTAGCTCACACTCCTTTCCAAGCAAATCCCTAGAAGTTCCCTTTAAGCACTTTGTCTCTTTACAATCACACTTAATTCTCTCCTAAGAAAAAATCTCTCACCTTCCCTCTCCTCTTAGCACACTAGAAGAAACTCCGCTCTTCATCAAAGCCTTCCTCTCACTCTCACACCACACTCGTGCCCTAGACTCCTCTCCTTTTTAATTAGAGGCTGCCTCCTTCCAAAAGGAGTTCAAAATTGCCTCCAATTTTCTCTTCAAAATTAACCCCTTTTCAATCCCAAAAGACATGTCCCTTCATTAAAGAGCCTTCTAAAGTGTAAATCAGCTTAAAATTTTTCTTGTACCACCTTAATCCGTCTTATATTGTCTCTGACGCCTCAGGAGCGAGTTCTCTAGATTTTGGCGCCATAGGCGCCACCCTGCAGCAGCTTCACCGTTTTGCTCTGTTTGGCTCTGTTTTAGCTCTATTTTGCCCCGTTTCATTTTTATTTCACTCCTAATAGATATAACTACCAAATAAATATGAAAAAAACCTTTCTTTAAAGAGTAATTTTATTCAAAAATATTCGACAAATGTAAAGCAGATTAAGCATAGCAAAACATATCGAAATCTGCCAAGTCAGAATTTTCTTTCTTGCTCATTTTTGCTCCAAATTGTACCATTTTTGTTTTATTTTCTCCAAAAGTACATTTCTTGTACCTGAAACAAAAGATATGCAAAATACCGTCTTTTAAAGTTTAAATCATTAAAAATCATTAAAATTAAGCTTAAAATATATATGAAAATATAGGTAATTTTTAAGCGTGTCAAAATCCCCCATACTTAAATGTTACTTGTCCCCAAGTGACTCTTTTACTAGATTAAAATATAACTTAGATAAAGATTAACTTATAAACTTCTATACTTTATTTTAATAAATAAAATAATATAGTTTAAGAAAAAAATTTAAGAATACTTAGTAATCAAATCTAAGATTTTTGAATCTCCATTCATTTCAAAAAGAATTGTAATTTGTTATATCAAGGATACTTTGAATATCCATGTTAATTTAATTTTAAAAATATAGTTAATTGAGGACAAATAAATTTTAGTTTACTTTTTCTTAAAAGAAAATTTTCTTTCCCCCAAACTTGAATTTTTAAATATTTTACACTTAATTCCATAAAATGTAGTAGAAAGAAAAAGTAAAAGTTGAATCTACTAACTACTAAAACATCCTATCAACTTCATATACATGCATAATCAGGATAGAATGACTGCTGGAGAAAGTAAATCTAGCCTAAGGCATGCTTGTAATAATGTTAAACTAAAAGTAAGTATACTAACTTTAAAACTTATTTTTTTTCCTGCCCCCAAACTTGATTTTAAACATGTATAAAATTTAATATTGAAAAAATAAGAAGCAAGAAAAATGGTTCAGAAATTTTATCTATCACAAACTTATGCAAGTACTCACCATGACAAAACATTATGCAATAGAAAGTAAGTATAACTAAAACATGCTCGATAAAACAGGAAGAAAGGTTTAACAAGCAGAACAAGTATCGACATAGGAGTAAATATATTTATGTGTTCTCCAAATCCTTATATTATTGTAACACAAATACAAACACACATGATAAATGAGGTAAATTCTTCCTTTAACTCATTACATCTAACTAACTTACTTCCAATTTCTAACGGAATCACTACACATATATATTAAGTACTTGTAAATAATTTTCTAGTTTCTAATCCCAAAGTTAAGCTTATCCCTAATATATTGGGTCACGAACACCAACCTCAGGTATCACCTTGTCTCAATAAATAAGCACCTCTAGCAGTTATAAGGATAGTGTAAATTCATCCACATGTTATTCATCAAATAGGTTAGCTACTCCTATCAAATGAAAACAAAGTCAAAGAAAAAAATAACAAAATTGAGATGGAATTGTCATTGTTAAAATTAATGATATCTCTTGTAAAACTTAAGTCCGAGTGAGATTTGAGTCATAGTGGACTCGTCAATCTAACTACTACAAGAGAATATATAAGTCTAGCCATCATAAATAGTTAATGAATCACCTCCCTCATAATACACAAAGATATAATCAAACCACTAACAATCCAAACATATACCAATCATCAATCAAACTAATCAATCCACACTAAAGCAAAAGTAGTACAACACTAACAATCATGACTCTCTACACACTAAATCAAACCACACTAATAAATATGGGTTGCCTCCCATAAAACGCTTTGTTTAATGTTGTCAGCCCAAAAATCGATTCCACCTTGACCAAAATTCCATTTAAGTAATCCTTGATCAATCACCCAATCTTTTCAAGATCCATGGATTCCTACAAAGTCCTCAAATTTAAAATTTTCTTTCAGTTGTTCCTTTTCATATTGATTCATATCTTTTTTCCTCATATTTCTTTCTAGATCTGATATTCTTCTACTGATTTTCTCAATTTTCATATTATCATCTTCCATGAAATTTATAAGAAATGGGTCTTTATATGATACTTCAAGATCTCCCAAATTTTAGATCGGATTCTATCTAAATAATTCAAATTCTAAATTAAATTTCTCTAGGTTACTCTTTTGTTTAGGGTTCTCTTTTAATTCAAGAAGTGGTCTTTCTATATCTATCTTAGTTGACAAAATAGGTTTTTCTAATTATGTAAGAAATTTTTCCATTGGTCTTTCAATCTCCTAATCCACAGCTCTCAACTCAAAGTTCCTTTGAAACATTTCCTCGAATTCTCCTCTAAATATTTGTTCAATAATTTTAAATTGCTCATCATTCATCTCCTTAAGGTTTATCTCAGGGTCACTAGGTAAAATCTGTGAGAGATAACTGTTAATTACATTAATAATCTACCCCAGTTGGTTTTTTATATTCATTATTGCAACTAATTGATTTTCCAATTGTCTTGTCATTTGAATCACAACCTCTTTTAACATTAATTCCTTCTCCTCATCCTGGCGGTTGAAATTAAAATTATGAGGAAAAGAAAGTTCATCATTAAAATCACTCTGACTATTCCAATTACATGTCTGATTAAATTAATTATCTTCCAAAAATTGGGTTTCTCCTCTAAAATTATTATTCCACCTAAAATTTAAATGATTTTCCCAACCTTGGTTATAATAATCATAATATAAATTATGTATCTCATGCCCAGTTTCAATTCATTATCCAAATGAATTTTACTCAATAATTGGGGTTCCTTGAGGAAATCTTTCTATGTATATATTCAACTTTCTCTCAATATCTGCAACCTGAGAAATTAAAATTGTAAGCATATCTTCTCAAAAATTTGCCACTCTGTTGGGGTTTACTCTTTCAAAGCTACTAGCAATATAATCAAAATCTGAATATTCATTATATCATTAATACGCCATTTCTACGTTAAATTAATGGAGTCTTTTAAAATCTCTCCTAAAAGTTCTCTCCAAATTTGACTTGTAAAATTCAAGCTCTACAGCTCCTAAACTACGCATACCAATCTAAAGACTTAACTAATAGGATAAATATCAAAAATATTTTTTGTATTTTTGATTTCCTTTAAATTAAACACATAATAATTAATCACACTATATAATAATACTATAAATTCCAAATCTAAGTCTTACATGTTTAACTCAAATTCTCCTGAAGTTCTTACTGTACTTCCCTAACAACGACACCAAAAACAAGATGTGCCCTTTGGGTGCGATGTTTTTCTGCGCTTCTTATGTCAATATAAATCCTCAGTAACAGTGCCAAAAAATTGACCTATTCTAAAATTACGCAGTAATTTAGCTTTAAAAAATATGGCCCAAAACTGGACCCAATTTATAACAAGTAGTTAATGTGCAAAATCAAAATATTTATAAAATATATAAAATAGTTCGCACACTAGTGGTTCTACTCAAGTGCACATATCACTTCAAGTAATATAGGGCTTTCTTTAAGAACCCAATATCAATCCCACAGTGAAGCGCAGTAAGAAATTTCTTAGGCTAATTCTAGTCAACTACTATGAGGTCATAGTTTGGAAGATTAAAATTCTCATGATAATAACATAAATCACAATATCCAAACTATAAAAAAATCAAAGTAAGAAAGACAAGTTAAAATGGGTTTAATGAATGCTAAATGAAATGCAACTAAAAAAACTAAGTTTACTAAATTGATTTCAAAAATTCAAAGCTAAATTTACTGAAACTAAACAAAGTTTTGTAACGAAGAGTTCAAATTTAAGAAAGCATCCTTCCCCTTTAAATTGAGTACATGGTTAATGAGTAATTAAAATCATTTAAAATTATTTATAAAATTGTATTGTACCAAATAGGAGCAATCCTATATTTTACCCTCTTTTAAGTGCATAAAGAGCATTTACTAATCCAGAGTTTGGTCCCTAATTTCATGGTTAGGTTGGGAGGATATCGGCTGCCACTTTAGGCTCCCACTAATCCCTCGCCTTAGGGCTAACAATCTTGCATTAGTTTCCAATCAACTGGACCAAATTGAGGATTTTAATTTATCACCTTAAAATTTCCAATTCTTCATCCAACAAAGTATATTTATCTATTTATTTGCACCAACCCCATGGATGACATCCTCTCCCATGAAATTAAGTGTGATTCTCACTATGTTGTAGAAATCATAGCTCTTTCAGATCATATGTTTCTCAACACATTTTAATATTTCAATTGGTCAAATCAAAAAGTAAATAAAGGTCAGAGTTCGAATCATCACAATTTATTGACATTAAAAAGCTTCCATACTAAAATTAATTCTTCACAAAACCAAATCTCATTATAGGGAAAAGGATAAAGAAGACTACTCAGAATTTATGAGAAAGATATAACAAAACACGAATTTCATATATAAAAACAAGTTTACAAAATAAAGAAAGAAAAAAAAATATAGCTTATCTCACACTCCTTCCCAAGAAAATTTCAAGAAGTTCCCTTTAAGCACTTTCTCTCTTTACAATCACACTCAATTCTCTCCTAGAAATATAATGAAGAAGAAATCTCCCGTCTTCCCTCTCCTCTTACAACCTTAGAAGAAAATTCTCTCTTATTCAAAGCCTTCCTCTCACTCTCACACCACACTAAAGCCCTAAAATCCTCTTCTTTTAATTAGGGGATGCCTCATTTTAAAAGGAATTTGAAATTCCCTCCAATTTTCTCTCCAAAAGTCACACCTTCTAAATCCCACAAGACATGTCCATTCACTCAAGAGAAATATCCCTTCATTAAAGAGCCTTCCAAAAAGTCTAGATGCATTGAATCACTCCATGGGACATTTGAATCATTTGGATCCTTCAAAATCTGCTCAAAATTTGTCTTGAATAGCCTTAATTCATCCTATATCGTCTCTGGCGCCTCAGGTGCCACCCTACAGCAACTGCACTATTTTCCTCTGTTTAACTCCATTTCAGCTTTGTTTCGCCCCGTTTTAGTTGTGTTTCACTCCTAACAGATATACCTACAAAATAAGTATTAAAAAAACCTTTCTTTAGAGTGTAATTTTATTTAAAAATATGTGAGAAATGAAAATTAGATTAAGCATAGAAAGACACATCAAAATCTGTCACGTTAGAATTTTCTTTCTTGCTCGTTTTTACTACAAATTGTACCATTTTTTCTTCATTTTCTCCAAAAGTCCATTTCTTGTACCTGAAACCAAAAATATACAAAATATCTTCATTTAAAGTGTAATATCATTAAAAATCATTAAAATTGAGCATAAATATAAATGAAAAGGTAGGTAATTTTTAGGTGTGTCATTCACCACACACCATGTTATGCATTTGGGAACATATGCCCTCATATGCTCATGGTGGGCATTTATGCCCCACTTTGGCACACCACTACGTGTTTACCATGTGACTCCTCTATGTCACCATACACTTCGTCCTGCGTGTTTGCACTCTTACTCACGCACATTCACACACTTACATGTATGACCTACTGCATGTCTTCATCTCACAAGCTTTTGGTTTCCTTTCTAGTCACTGCCTTCTCAATACACTCACCCCACATGCACTGTACCCTCAACACTCTCACTCTCAAGTCACAGCCTCGTTGGCATACTCACCTTATGAGTCATTGCCTTCTCCGCACACTGACACCCGATCCACTGCCTCCTTGGCACACTCACTATGGAGTCACTGCCTCTGTGGCGCACTCACTCTGAAGTCATTGCCTCCTCAGACTTACCCTCTCAAGTCACCGCCTCCTTAGCACACTCACTTTTGAGTCATTGCCTCCTCTACACACTCAACCCTAGAGTTACTGCTTCCTCGACACACTCACTTATAATTCTCTACCTCCTCGACACACTCACTTATAATTCACTGAATCCTCTGCAAACTCACCCCCCAAATCACTCTACCTCGTTGGAACACTCACCCCCCGAATCACCACCACCTCGGCACACTCACTTCTTAGTCACAACAACCTCAACTTAGTGGCACTGCTTAGAATCCTTAGGATCCATAAGATGAGGCTGAAACATTGCAGCCTCCTCAAGACATACGGTAGCCTTTTTGGCTACACCCTACACACTAGATGTTGTAATTAGGGCACATACATTTGATTGTGCGTTCGACTAATATTAGGATGTTAAGTATTATTTTTGAAGCCTTGGCTATTTTTCTTTGTTAGTTTGATTGCCCTAGCCAGATATCATTTTGATTGTGATTTTTTGTGTGTTTATCGTGTTTGAGACATGCACAATAGTATCTTAGAGGCAGTTTTTTGCTGGGAGCCATACATAAAACACAAACACATATATTAGGGAGGAGCAAGTAATGATTTCAATGCTAACTCTTTTATGTAGGAGATGTTAAGCTCCTCCTCTTAAGCATGGCACATATATGTTGTTTGAGATAACTAATGCTAACTTTTTTGTAGCTTGAGTACTTTTTTTTCATTATGTATCTGTTAGAGTCCTTAGAATAGAGTATTCATCAAAAATAAGGTACGAACATAGTTTATGAGGTGCATGATGCATCGAACCATGTAACGAGAGACTAGGAGCAGTGGGCTCATATCCCATATCTTAAGTCCAAATTCTTATTCTTTTATAGAATTAAGACCAGGTGTGTTTATATGGTGCCTGGCCTCCTTTCCTACTTTTTTGTTGTGAGCTTGAAATTGCTAGTTATACCCTTTTATTATGTGTGATTTGTCTGGGATTAGTCATGAAATGCAATTTAGGCTCTGCAAAACCTAAAAATTTAAATCTTTCAAAAGTTCTAATAAAATTATAAAACTAATTAAAACTTAACATTAAAATATCCAAAGATTTTAAAACTCCACTTTTCTTTCTTGTATGGTCCTCTAGTCGGTTTTAAAATGGATCTCATTGCATGAGCATAACCCAAGTCATGCTAATAGAGGCTCAACAATCTATGAACTGCTCTAGATAACTACGATGTATCTTGCTTGTCCCAAGGAGGAGTCCCCACACTCCTCCAAACAAAGGGGCCCAGCATAATTTTTTTTTTCTTACCATATGTGGTTGTGTAGAACACTTAGGTTGTTAGAAGGCTTCCCAACACGATTGCGGGATAAGACCTTTTGTGAGAGCTCTCTAGCTTAATAAGCTAGGCTTATCTTTTCTCTCCTGGAAGTAGAATGGAGAGAATCACATAACTAAATCTATACACAAATATGACTATACGAATTCTTTTTTCTTTTACTAAATCATCCTTACATGTCGAAATCACGAAGTGAATGATTCGATTCAATGTGTCGAAGTGGTTGAATCGAGCCCATCTATTGACCTGATTATATTCACAACCCTCAAAAGGATGGCTTAACCCACCCGTGCAAAGATAGTTATGAGAGAAAGTCATTATGACTAGTAATTACATCTTTCAATCCATTAGTAAAGACAACATCTAGTACTTATGGTTCGATCTTCTGATCCGAGTGCTAGAAATGGGCAATGTGCACGTCCATTATTTCATTGCATTTCTCCATTGGGTAAAAATTAATAAAATAAACGCGGAAAGGAGATGAAGGGGGCTTGATCCATATCAAACACACTGTCTCTAAAATCCCGCAACTGGAAAAACCTCTTATGAGCCTAAGTTTTTCGATTTATTGGAGAAAATAATTTAATACATTTCTTAAGATTTTATCTTAACTCGAGTTCATTTCTCTCTTTTATTATTTCAGTGTGATACAAGATTTTTATTGGGTTACATGCACTCATTAACAATATCAAATCCTCCATCTCAAAATATATTTACGAAATCTATATTTAGAATTCACTGAAACAAAAGCTCGCCTCCTTAAACCTCGTGCAAAACAAATTGACCGTGTCCTAAATCAGATGCTATTAAAGGTTAATTTGATCCACGAGTCTAGGGTCCACGCCGAAGCGTCCCCGAAGTGCCCGGACAGTACCCGTTTCGTACTAGAAAACTTCCTCGAACCACGATCACCGTTCGATCTCCGCCACGTGTGCGTTCACGTCACCCATTCCAGCCCCCGTCCCGTCAATTTATCCAGCCCGACGGAGAAGCGATCGATCCGGCTTGGCCAACCACGCCTTCCCTAACTGCCGTCGTCGGTTCGCCGACAAGGCCCCAAAAAGCGTTTAGGTTCGCAAAGTAAAGCCTNGCAGCTGCCCCAAACAGACCATTAGGTTGTTAGAAGGCTTCCCAACACGAATGCGGGATAAGACCTTTTGTGAGAGCTCTCTAGCTTGATAAGCTAGGCTTATACTTTCTCTCCTGGAAGTAGAGTGGAGAGAATCACATAACTAAATTTATACACAAATATGACTATATGATTTTTTTTTTCATTTACTGAATCATCCTTACATATCGAAATCACGAAGTGAATGATTTGATTCAAAGTGTCAAAGTGGTTGAATCGAGCCCATCTATTGACCTGATTGTATTCACAACCCTCAAAAGGATGGCTTAACCCACCTNGCAGCTGCCCCAAACAGACCATTAGGTTGTTAGAAGGCTTCCCAACACGAATGCGGGATAAGACCTTTTGTGGGAGCTCTCTAGCTTGATAAGCTAGGCTTATACTTTCTCTCCTGGAAGTAGAGTGGAGAGAATTACATAACTAAATTTATACACAAATATGACTATATGATTTTTTTTTTCATTTACTGAATCATCCTTACATATCGAAATCACGAAGTGAATGATTTGATTCAACATGTCGAAGTGGTTGAATCGAGTCCATCTATTGACCTGATTGTATTCACAACCCTCAAAAGGATGGCTTAACCCACCCGTGCAAAGATAGCTATCAGAGAAGGTCATTATGACTAGTAATTACATCTTTCAATCCATTATTAAAGACAACATTTAGTACTTACGATTCGATCTTCTCATCCGAGTGCTAGAAATNGCAAAGATAGCTATCAGAGAAGGTCATTATGACTAGTAATTACATCTTTCAATCCATTATTAAAGACAACATCTAGTACTTACGATTCGATCTTCTCATCCGAGTGCTAGAAACGGGCATCATGCACGTCCATTATTTCATTGCATTTCTCCATTGGGTAAAAATTAATAAAATAAATGCGGAAAGGAGATGAAGGGGGCTTGATCCATATCACACACACAGTCTCTAAAATCCCGCAACTAGAAAAACCTCTGAAGAGCCTATATTCTTCGATTTATTGGAGAAAATAATTTAATACATTTCTTAAAATTTTATTTTAACTCGAGTTCATCTCTCTCTTTTATTATTTTTATTAAGTTACATGCACTCATCAGCAATACAAAATCCTCCATCTCAAAATATATTTACGAAATCTATATTTAGAATTCACTCAAACAAAAGCAAAAGCTCGCCTCCTTAAAACTCGTGCAAAACAAATTGACCGTGCTCCTAAATCAGATGCTATTAAAGGTTAGTTTGATCCACGAGTCTAGGGTCCACGCCGAAGCGTCCCCGAAGTGCCCGGACAGTACCCGTTTCGTACTAGAAAACTTCCTCGAACCACGATCACCGTTCGATCTCCGCCACGTGTGCGTTCACGTCACCCATTCCAGCCCCCGTCCCGTCAATTTATCCAGCCCGACGGAGAAGCGATCGATCCGGCTTGGCCAACCACGCCTTCTCTAACCGCCGTCGTCGGTTCGCCGACAAGGCCCTCAAAAAAGCGTTTAGGTTCGCAAAGTAAGGCCAGTGACATAAGCTAACCCTAAGTTGATTTATTGCTTGGAGAAAAATAGGAAGTGGACGAGGAAGCGGAGCCCTCCATCCCCTTCATTTCACTCACAAGGGTTTCAGCTTTCTTTGATCTCTGTGACTCGGACTCTCCCTGTTTGGGGTATTTAGATCTGAAAAAGGTTTTTACCAATTAAAGCCCCTTAGCCGGTTTTTGGGGGGGTTGATTCGTTAGTCTACGCAAAATGGGGGTTGCTGTCTCGTGACGAGCGGAGAGGCCTTTAGAGGGAGAGGACCCTTGGTTTCGTCGAGGGCTTTAGTTGCAAATCAGTTTGCTTTCTGTTCTGAAAGGTGAGTTCGTTTTCGGGAATCGGAAGAGATGAAGAAGGATATGGTCGGAAGGGAATTTTGGTCGGAAGACGATCGTGCGATGGCAATCGCCGTTCTGGGCATTCAAGCCTTCGATTACCTCACCAAAAGCCACCTATCTTCCGACGGCCTCATCACTGCGGTCGGCGGCGAAGCCAATCTCCAAAACAAGCTCGTCGACCTCGTCGAGGGTCCTAGTGGCGCCGTTTGGTCCTTCGCCATTTTCTGGCAGATCTCGCGANAGTTCGTTTTCGGGAATCGGAAGAGATGAAGAAGGATATGGTCGGAAGGGAATTTTGGTCGGAAGACGATCGCGCGATGGCAATCGCCGTTCTGGGCATTCAAGCCTTCGATTACCTCACCAAAAGCCACCTGTCTTCCGACGGCCTCATCACTGCGGTCGGCGGCGAAGCCAATCTCCAAAACAAGCTCGTCGACCTCGTCGAGGGTCCCAGTGGCGCCGTTTGGTCCTTCGCCATTTTCTGGCAGATCTCGCGGTCAAAATCTGGGGACGTCGTCCTCGGCTGGGGGGACGGGCATCTCCGTGAGCCCCGCGAAGGCGAGGTGGAGCACGAAGCCTTGCCTGCCGCCGGCCAAGCGGCACACCAGAACATGATGAAGCGCGTGTTGCAGAAACTCCATCTGGTCNACACCAGAACATGATGAAGCGCGTGTTGCAGAAACTCCATCTGGTTTACGGAGGCTCCGATGATGAGAATTACGCTCTTGGGCTTGACCGAGTTACCGATGCTGAGATGTTTTTTCTTGCGTCCATGTACTTCGCGTTTCCCCGAGGAGAGGGTGCACCTGGCCGCGTGCTGCTTTCAGGCAACCACGTATGGGCATCGGCAAATAATTACTGCGTTAGGGCATTTCTGGCGACGGCGGCTGGATTCCAGACCATCGTTCTTGTGCCGTTTGATACTGGTGTTCTAGAATTAGGTTCTGTGAATGCTATCAAGGAGAGCTTCGAAGGGTTGCAGATGATAAGATCTTTGTTCTCCNTTGGGCTTGACCGAGTTACCGATGCTGAGATGTTTTTTCTTGCTTCCATGTACTTCGCGTTTCCCCGAGGAGCGGGTGCACCTGGCCGCGTGCTGCTTTCGGGCAACCACGTATGGGCATCGGCAAATAATTACTGCGTTAGGTCATTTCTGGCGACGGCGGCTGGATTCCAGACCATCGTTCTTGTGCCGTTTGATACCGGGGTTCTAGAATTAGGTTCTGTGAATGTTATCAAGGAGAGCTTCGAAGGGTTGCAGTTGATAAGATCTTTGTTCTCANACATGATATAACATACTGCATAAATTGTTTGTCCAAAGAAAATCTCATCCTTTTTTCTATTGTTTTTCACTATTATCGACTATTAGTGGTATCTACTTGCGCCATTGTTTTAATATTTGAGGGGCTTTTTTATGTTGTTTTATTCGCTTAATGACCCATCTGTTTATAAGAAGAATGGGTAGAATGTCTACGGTACATGATCAAATCTATATAAACCGCGTGTTAAGCATACATTATTTTCCTTATTTGATGCTTCTTTATGCTAACCCTCTAATTGGTGCATGTATGTCAGTTTGCTCCTACTTATTTCGTTGCTGTGAGAAAGCCGTAGGATCCAGGACCTTTGCAAGAATATCAATCATATTCTTTTTATTAGAGACATTAGTAATAGTTTTCTTTAAAAAAATAATATCCCAAATAAATGATAATCATTCTTAGTATATTTAATTCTTTCATAAAGTTCATGGTTTTTGGTAATGTAGATGGAAATAGAGTTGTCACTTCACAGAATTTTAGGTTGTGTAAATTGAAAATCAAATAATAATCAACTCACTTCAATAATTACATGGCATTAGGTATTTTCGTATGCATTTAAAGCTAGATGGATTAATTCTCAAGGTAAGTTCAATCTCAGCATGCAGACATACATAGTACGAACGTGCATACGTAAATAATCAAATAACATAAAAAGTTTGTGGAGTCGATACTTTTTTGTTTACCTTTTCATAAGGTGGTTGGTAAATATAGATCTAAGAATTCATTAGTAGGAGGTTACTTCGTGTATGCATTTGTTTCTGTGGAAGGAGATTTCTACAGTGCTTCTTGATATGACTTGAGAATATTTGTAGATAATAGAGACCACACAATTGTACGAATGAAAAAGAAAAATTATAAAATGACATGAAAAACTGAGTGGAGAACAATGGCAGGTGGTAAATATAGACCAACGAACTCATTAATAGGAAGATGCTTGGTTGAATCCACTAAGGTTAATGCAAGTGTTTATGTGGAAGGACATTGTGATCCTCGTGAGTAAACTTTTGAATACTTAGTAGGTATAAAAGTATCTGGAGGAAGAGGAAGGCCATGAAGGTATCCCAGAGAAAGAGGAGCAAAAAAAAAAAGAAGTCATTTTATTAAAAGTAACATAATATGAAGGAGAAAAAAAAAGATGAAGTCATCTTATGAAAAGTAACATAATATGAACGGTGTAAGAGGGAATGTATTTTGGGTAGGATAGTGAGATGATTAAAAGATTATTGATTAATGTGAAGGGGGGACATGATTGATAAAACATATGGTTGTTAAGACTACAATTGGGTCTCCCAGTATTGGTGTAGCATTAGATCTTTTCGGAGCCTTTCAGTGCACGATGGAATAACTCCCAAGGTAAGTTCCACCATATATGGAAACAACCGTCTCTCCCAGGAAAGGAATCTTCAATCTAAATATTATATAATGCTTGAATTAAATATTTCATTGTACCCTGGAGCTTAAAGAAGGAATAAGAAAAGATCCTTATACACCTATCCTTCACATTATTAAAGAAATTAATTTATAATGGACACACGTCAAACCACTTTGATTTTTGTGTTTTTGATGGTCTTACTTGATGTTTTGTTGTTGCTGCCCTTCTTATAGAGTATCATGAACTTTTTTTTTCTCCTCTGTATATTTAAATCTTAAGCTGTGAAATTGTTCTCAGCCTAGGAGATGATTAATTTTCATGGGGCACCAGAGGGATAACTAGTTATAGAACAGCTTTGACTTTAAGTAAGGTAGTGCATAGACAATAGATTTATGGGAAATTGTGGGATACATAAAACTTCTAAGAGAGAGATTTAGAATTATATATGATACTTCTTGGGCATTTACATACATAGGACAGAATTCATATATATTTACATATCTCACACCTAAACTTTCATATTTACTTACACACAAATAAGAATAGCACTATTACCCTATTTTAAAAGTGAAATATACATTTTTAATGTATAGGTTTACAGCACCAAAGTGATATGTATTTAAATATAAAAGTTTTGGTGTGAAATATGTAAATACATTAGAATTGTGTGCCAAGTATGCAAATTTCTCAATACTTTTTTCTAGAACTTGAAAAGAGGGAACCATTAATATTATTGGTATGTGGTTAGAGAATACATATTGGGAGAGGAGAAATAGTTGATGATAACCAAGGTGCATTGGTTAGAAGTTAAAGGTTGAGTTAAGAGCAGTTGCAATAAGCTCTGTTGTATGCCTTGCTCTATAAATAACGGTGGATCCGATATATTGTAAAATTCTTCCCACTGCTGATGTGTGAGAGGCTTGATGTCCTTAAAGATTTGGGAAATTTATATACACACAATTCTTAGATATTTACACATCAAACACCCAATGTTTACATTTATAACACTTTTGTGTTGTAAACCTTACAACCTATGCATTAAAAGCGGTATTTTACTTTGGAAACGATAGTGATTGTGGTATTTTTGACACGAAGTTAAAGAATTGAGTGTTATACTTGTAAATGTGAATGTTTTGGTGTTAAACAGGTAATTACATAAGAATTATGTGGTATGTATGTGAATGCCCCAAAAAGATCATCGCCTAGGCGGCATGGAGCGAAAATTCTTCATGGCAAAGTTGTAATTCTGAACTTGCCAGTGCGATTTTGCAGTTTCCAACTAATTAAAACTCATGCCTGGATTCTCGCCTTGAAAAATTCACATTTGTTTCGCATGTTGCTTCATTGAATGAAATTCGTATTGACCGTTCTATGCACGATTTTCATGCAGTAATACAGGGCATCTGATATTGTGATCTATCTTGTGATATAAAATAATATAAACACTTCTCGTAAATATGAAATCCAATGGCGCGGCCGATGCATTTATGGTCGTGAGGAGCCATTGGGCGCCTGAGAAATTTAATTTAATTCCTGAGAAAACTGTGGCTCTTTTTTTGACTTACATGACCTGGATTTGTATGTGCATTGAGTCGTTTAAATGATCATTAATAAACACATTTTTTATAAAATCAAGGGTTAGCATAATTAGGAATGAAATAAAATATTTCTTTTTTGATTTTAAAGGTGTTGAATAAAAGATTTATTTGGTGAGGGGAGGAGTGAAATTAATATTATTAAATTGCTAGCCTATTATGAAAAATACCTAATTTCAGGGTGAGCAATTGTCAATATTTTTTCTAATATAATTTTTTTTAAATATATATAATTTTTTTTTGGGAATGACCTATTGTTTTTTAATTTTATAAAAAATTATCAGAGCATTATTTTCGACATGACCCCAAAAATGAGATTCATTGGATCCTTAACAAATTGAAATTACAGAATTTATTATTAACGTCATTTTTTTTATCATATGTTTCTTCTCTAGCCCTTGGTCAATCCTATCTAGATTTAAGTTTTTTTTTTTTTTTTCTGGTACCTTTAGGTGGTTGGTTTAACTTTGGCCTTTCCTGATCGACTTTGGTCAGATCAAGTCGACCCCAACTTAGCCTAGTGAGCATGGACTAATTGTGTAGTCCTAGAGTTTCACCTTGGTGTGCTTTGGATTAGGTTATGAGTGGTCGTGGCTTGGTGGTGTTTGGTTTAGGTTGAACATAAAAAAATATTAATAAATTTGAATATTAATCATACTTATATTACATCTTAATCTAATTTGAACTAGTTTAAAATCTAAGCAGTTGGAATTTGAAGATTAAATTAAATTATAATTAAATCACATATTAAATAAAATGCGCCTTACTTAATATTAAGCCCATGTTTGAGGGCTTATGCATATCAAAATATTATATATATATATATATATATAATCATAATGTGTTAGCACGAATCTTAAAGAAATTGTATGGCCTAGAAAACATATGTGGTCCATGATGGTTCAACATAGTCAAATGTCACATCAAGGCCGTTCTAAGAAAGGGAACATGACCTGTTAAACAACAAATACTATGGACAAAGATCGGGGAGTATCACTCCAACAAAAAAATAGTCGTTGAGCTCACCATGAGACATCTTAGAAAACATCTCAAGGCCCTTCAACGCAATTAGCATCCAATGCAACACCAACATAAATTTCCTTAGAATCTTTCCTGTTACGATAAAGTGTCCTCTACGCGATAACCTTACGCCATCATGACAATAGGAGTCTCGTTTAAAGGGACCAACTGCTCATTGGACCAGGAGAGCCAACCAGCCAAATGTCCATAGCTTGGTTGATCGAATGACCATGACTTATGACCCGCCAAAATATTACTGCGAAGTAAGTTGGTCGTACAACGCAAGTGCATATGTCAAGTGGAATGCGGTCTAAGAGTTCTCGTTTCAATCCCATGAGGAAATTCTTAATAATGATTTCTGCAGAAACTATTCTACTTTACTAATTTAGTAAACCTAGTTTGGTGTGATTGCAAAGAAGGTTTGATTCTTATGATTCTAACAAAAACAAAGAAAATTGCAGGCAACAGAAGACAGAAACATCAGAAAAAATCTTGTGAATTCCTTAAAAAATGATTAGGCTCGTGCCTCTGTGATTCAAGGATCGTTGTGATCGTGGCATTCTTAAGGTTTTTCCTACGTGATTGTTGTCAATCATAGATATATCGCTCCTTATGCATATGTTTAGATCAAAAGAAGTATAAAATCCATGAAGTTGATGCTTCCTCAATCCCCATGACATTCTGCATAAAAGTTCTGATCCTCTGGAATGATTGTTGAATTCCATTGAAATATGTCAATCATCTCGCAATTATGTGGTTAACTCTTCATTTTCACTAAGCAACGGTTAGAGGTCGTAGTTTCACAAAATATTTTAACATCCTAGTTGGCCAAACTAGGAGTATATGACATTCATAGGATAACAAAAAATATAGGTCATGAAAGCACAAAGAAGACGCTAAGGGAAAAACATTCAGAAAAATCATGTTTAAATCTATTACCCCTACATTAGAGAGACACGAAGAAAAAATTAGTATCGAGGAATTCGTAGCAAGGAAAACTATACAGGGTTTCATTGCAAGAAACAAAAATATATTAAACTTATAATAACTTGTCTTCTCCACAGTAGCATCAATCGTTCCTCTCATACAATAATCTCTCACATCGCACAACAGAGAAAAAGCTTACCCTTTAAAGTTTAAAAAATGGGAGGAAGGAGACCTTAAGGAAAGTCTCAAATTCTCCTTAATCCCTGTCACTAGTAGCCTACAATTCTTCTCTGCTTCAAAATCTCCTCCAAGAAGCCCATAAACTCGTTCTTATAGCAAGAACAACATATTTGATAAGCAATTTCCCTTCTAAAAGTGTTCCTGCTCGTTGGCATGGTCACACCCAAAACTGACATTGTCACACAAGAGTGCTGATAGGGTGGCATGTTCACGCCTGATAACGACATAGTCATGCCACATGTTTGCTATGTATGGTGTGATCAAGCCAGATCAAGCCTGGTCACACCACACATCTCGATCAAGTGGCTTGGTCATGCCATTTCCAGGTGTGGTCACTCCGACTTCGGTCTCTTTTTCGTTGGTATTTTTTCTTTCCAAATCGCTCGTATTAAACACATGCAAGCTACACAAAATCAAAAAAAATCTTTCTCAAATATAATTAGTGGTAAATGGGTAAAAATAACATGTAAAATGCAAGGAACATCATAGATAAAATCATGTAAAATTAACACATGTCAATACCCCCAAACTTACCTTTTTAATTGCCCTCAAGTAATCATATAACTCAATTGTGATCTTATGAAAATAATAGGTACTCCAGTAGGGTTCTAACTTCCTTAATTTGTTTAACGAAGTGAATTAAAAGTGTTTAAATGAAATTTTAGGATTAATTATCCAACTTGACCCTTTCTTTAATTCCCTTTGCTTTACCTTTAAGAAATCCCATAGATTCTTAAATCAATGTTATTTAAAATATCTTTCAGTGATTTCGAATATCTTTAAAGTCAATTATAGTGGATATGACTAACTTAATATTACTTAAATTTTTTCTTTGATGATAACTTAAAAGGATGCATATTAAAATATCATGAAATCCTTATTACTTAAATCTCACTAAACACCCTATGATTCCCTTTTTTGGCATTTTGATTGTGTCAACCTCAAGCTTCTTCTCAGAGCATTTGTTTTCTTGACTTTTTCTTCTTTTCTTTTCTTAATATTTTTTTTTCTTTTTCTCTTGAAAATTATTGTATCTTGTTAGTAATTTTTTTTTTTTTTTCGTCATTTAAATACGAAATGAGCAGTGTTTCATAAGCAATAGAAGTTAACCATGATATTTTAGTGCCACTCATTTAGGTTACCACATCACTTAAAAATTAAGACAACATTAAATTGGTTTACAATAAACTTAATATATTTAAATATTTTTTTTGGTTTGCTGCTTGATATTTAAATTACACTTTTTTAACAATCTATAGTTTTTTTAAGTAAGGATTGAAGTTGCTAAGTTCTAAAATCTTATTATTAAACCATTAAAGTTAGTTTCTAATAAATGAATTTTATCTTCTTTTTACTAGCTATGATAAGAAGTTTAAAATAAATTAGCATCTTACTAGAAGTTGCCAAATTAAATTTAATCCTTTATTGAGTCGTGTGAGTTTTTTTTTTCAGGTTCATAATCAGGCATATTTGTTTCCCCTCAAACTACTTTTTTTTCCAACATATGCCTAACATGAAGTAGCAGAAAAATAAAAGTTATGAAGTGTAGGAAAAGTAAAGGCATGCATAATTTTCATGAATCTCATAAGATCATTTCCGTAAAATATGAAATAATGCACGAATCAGGATATAATTCCAAAATTTGGGGGTTCTTGAATTCTACCTCACAATCAGGAATGAACTATTCCATAATCAGACAAAACTCCTAAACTAATCCAAATGAAAATTTTAAGAAAATTTCAAAGCACAAGCAATAAGTAAAAAAAAAACATGCTCATTAAATTAGATAACACTTAGGTTGTCTCTCATGATAACGCATAATTTTACGTCCTCGGCCAAACAAAGTCTCAAAAATCATCCTAAATTGGGTCTCCAATGATTGAATTGCCAATTCAATAATCCCTAATCACTCATCTCAAATTCAAGTTGTCTTGAATTTTCTCTATCATTCACGAGTGTTGTCATTCTCTCAGCCCCATCTCACAAATGTTGATCATATTCTAACCATCGATTGAGGTTTTGTAATAACTGACCAAAAGAAAATATATTGAGATTTTTAAACCTATTTTATACTGTTTTTGATGATATTCACTTTAAAGAAAGATATTTTTGATGTTTTGTTGCAGGATTGATGAATTAGGGCATTGGAGCAAAAAGATGCAAAAAGGAGCGAAATTGGAGCGAAAAGGACCAAAATGTGCAGAATTGAACTAGAGCGCTGACGGCGCCATCGACCCCACCGATGGCGAGATTTTCCCAAGACTCCAGAATTAATTCATTATGAAGGTCCGTCGACAGCGCCCTCGAGGCCGCCGACGGCGAGCTCGGCGGTTATGCCCAATCAGGCTTTGGATAAGGCCAAATTTTGAAGGGATGCTTAGGCAACTCATGGGAAAGCTCTTCCACAAGTTTAAAAAATTATTTTGATCGAAAATTGGAAGGAGCCTTAGAGTCGAAGGATTCTGGAAGTGGGGAATGTGTTAGAGAGAGTTCCTGGAGGTTAGAAAGGTTTCAATAGTGTTAGAAATTCTTCGATAGATTGTAAGAGTGGAGGGAAAGTGAGAGATTTCTTCCTCCTTGTTGTTTCAAAGAGGAATTATGTGTGGTGTAAAGAAAGGAAGAGATTCAGAGGAACTTCGAGGAGTGTTCTTGGGGAGAAATTAGAGATAAGTTATTTACTTGTTGTAGTTCGTATGACTTTGATTTTATATATGAATTCCAAGTTTTGTTGTGTTTTCCCCATGAGATTNTAGGCTAAACAATCTATGAATTGCTCTAGATAACTACGATGCATCTTGCTTGTCCCAAGGAGGAGTCCCCACACTCCTCCAAACAAAGTGGCCCAACATAAATTTTTATTTTCTTACCATATGTGGTTGTGTAAAACACTTATATTCCATTTGGGACAGTTTATTTGGTGCGATGGTGCTTTGAAAACGCACTTGANGAGACTAAACAATCTATGAATTGCTCTAGATAACTACGATGCATCTTGCTTGTCCCAAGGAGGAGTCCCCACTCTCCTCCAAACAAAGTGGCCCAACATAAATTTTTATTTTCTTACCATATGTGGTTGTGTAGAACACTTATATTCCATTTGGGGCAGCTTATTTGGTGCGGTGGTGCTTTGAAAACACACTTGGCCTATTTAACTAAACTGCATTTTGTCAGCTTATGCATTTTGAAAACGCTGAAAGCTACGTTTTCTCGTTGCACCTAGATAGGTGCAGTAGCAGCGGGTTTATTTTTCCAAAAAAATAAAAATTTGTAATAGCCACTACACCTAGCNTCATCAGAGCAACAATGGCCTTGCAACCTACAGAAAGTGTCTGAGTTGGACTCAAGGGCGATGCTTTGGTTCACCTCAACACAAATTAGGCAGCGGAGCTATTATCGTGGGAGGTTCAGATCAGCANTCATCAGAGCAACAATGGCCTTGCAACCTACAGAAAGTGTCTGAGTTGGACTCAAGGGCGATGCTTTGGTTCTCCTCAACACAAATTAGGCAGCGGAGCTATTATCGTGGGAGGTTCAGATCAGCCCAACGGAACAAAAGATGAACGCCGGCTACAATTCCAGCCACAGAAACCGCCACCTCCACCCCCACCCACAAAGCAGATTGATTTCTCTGCTGTTGGTGGCTCTGTTGTTGCCCGGCTTGGTGTATTGGATGCAGAACTTTCTGATGCAGAGGCTTCTTGTAAGGAAGAAAAGCCCTCTATAATTGATGAACGGAGGCCAAGGAAGAGAGGCAGGAAGCCAGCAAATGGAAGGGAGGAGCCTCTCAACCATGTTGAGGCTGAGCGGCAGCGGAGGGAAAAGCTGAATCAGAGGTTCTATGCACTAAGGGCTGTAGTGCCAAACATCTCCAAAATGGATAAAGCTTCANAAATGGAAGGGAGGAGCCTCTCAACCATGTTGAGGCTGAGCGGCAGCGGAGGGAAAAGCTGAATCAGAGGTTTTATGCACTAAGGGCTGTAGTGCCAAACATCTCCAAAATGGATAAAGCTTCTTTGCTAGGTGATGCCATTGCCTACATCACAGAACTCCAGAAGAAGGTCAAGGAGATTGACTCTGAAAAGGATCCATGTTTGATTGATCGTAAGAACTGGACTCCTGATGTTGATGTGCAAACCTCACATGAAGAGGTAATTTTAAGTGTTAGTTGCCCAATTGAAGCTCACCCTGTTTCCAGAATCTTTCAAGCATTGAAGGAGACTCGTGTTAGTGTCTTGGAGTCCAAGGTGTCTGTTGTGGATGATGACACAATCTTGCACACATTTGTTCTGAAATCTCCAGCAGGTGCTGAGCTGATGATGAAGGAGGAGCTGATGAGGGCTATTTCTCAAGAAATGAGCTTATCTTGACTGTATAATTGATCCTCTTTATGGCCTAGTTACAACTATAGAATAGGAGTTGATAGTTCATATTGATGTTCTGTGTCTATATTATTTTATTTAGAATTCGTGGTGCGACCATGGATGGCAACACTAATCCGTAAGTGTTTTAGAGTGTAATTGTTTCAGTGATATAAACCTTTTGTCATTTAGCTAATTATTTTTGAACGAATGCAGTATAGAACTGCCATAACTCATCAATTTCGAGCACAGAACGGGTTTTCGTGTGTATTAGTTCTCATTCCCAATTTGTGGGTATATAACTCTCCCTGAGATTAAGAAAAGCTTATTATTCCTAGGTTCTTTTTTATATAGAAAATTTCTTTAGTGTTCTCATTTGAGCGCTGTGTTCTTATTTGATGCAGAAGCTATGTACAAATTTTATCTTCGATCTCGGCTCTGTCATGGAGGATTTTGAGGTATCACGTAAAATTTGATCAAGCTGCAATCATTTCCATCTTTGTAAATTTCAATTTCGTTGTCTTTTCCACTTTAGTAGTCACTTTGCTTTGTGTTGTTTAAAACTGTTTCCTCTCTTCAGTTGGAAATATNGGTGTAAGAGGGAATGTATTTTGGGTAGGATAGTGAGATGATTAAAAGATTATTGATTAATGTGAAGGGGGACATGATTGATAAAACATATGGTTGTTAAGACTCCAATTGGGTCTCCCAGTATTGGTGTAGCATTAGATCTTTTCGGAACCTTTCAGTGCACGATGGAATAACTCCCAAGGTAAGTTCCATTATATATGGAAACAACCGACTCTCCCAGGATTGGAATCTTCAATCTAAATATTATGTAATGCTTGAATTAAATATTTCATTGTACCCTGGAGCTTAAAGAAGGAATAAGAAAAGATCATTCTACACCTATCCTTCACATTATTTAAGAAATTAATTTATAATGGACAAACGTCAAACCACTTTGATTTTTGTGTTTTTGATGGTCTTACTTGATGTTTTGTTGTTGCTGCCCTTCTTATAGAGTATCATGAACTTTTTTTTTCTCCTCTGTATATTTAAATCTTAAGCTGTGAAATTGTTCTCAGCCTAGGAGATGATTAATTTTCATGGGGCACCAGAGGGATAACTAGTTATAGAACAGCTTTGACTTTAAGTAACGTAGTGCATAGACAATAGATTTATGGGAAATTGTGGGATACATAAAACTTCTAAGAGAGAGATTTAGTATTATATATAATGATACTTCTTGGGCATTTACATACATAGGACAGAATTCATATATATTTACATATCTCACACCTAAACTTTCTTATTTACTTGCACACAAATCTCAAATCTTTAATATCACATAAAGAATAGCACTATTACCCTATTTTAAAAGTGAAATATACATTTTTAATGTGTAGGTTTAGAGCACCAAAGTGATATGTATGTAAATATAAAATTTCAGGTTTGAAATATGTAAATACATTAGAATTGTGTGCCAAGTATGCAAATTTCCCAATACTTTTTTCTAGAACTGGAAAAGAGGGAACCATTAATATTATTGGTATGTGGTTAGAGAATACATATTGGGAGAGGAGAAATAGTTGATGATAACCAAGGTGCATTGGTTAGAAGTTGAAGGTTAAGAGCAGTTGCAATAAGCTCTGTTGTATGCCTTGCTCTATAAATAACGGTGGATCCGATATATTGTAAAATTCTTCCCACTGCTGATGTGTGAGAGGCTTGATGTCCTTAAAGATTTGGGAAATTTATATACACACCACACAATTCTTAGATATTTACATATCAAACACCCAATGTTTACATTTATAACACTTTTGTGTTGTAAACCTATGCATTAAAAGCCGTATTTTACTTTGGAAAAGATAGTAATTGTGGTATTTTTTACATGAAGTTAAAGAATTGAGTGTTATACTTGTAAATGTGAATGTTTTGGTGTTAAACATGTAATTTCATAAGAATTATGTGGTATGTGTGTGAAAGCCCCAAAAAGATTATCGCCTAGGCGGCATAGAGCGAAAATTCTTCATAGCAAAGTTGTAATTCTGAACTTGCCAGTGCGATTTTGCAGTTTGCAACTAATTAAAACTCATGCCGGGAATTGTCGTCTTGAAAAATTCACATTTGTTTTGTATGTTGCTTCATTGAATGAAATTCGTATTGACCGTTCGNTGAACTTGCCAGTGCGATTTTGCAGTTTGCAACTAATTAAAACTCATGCCGGGAATTGTCGTCTTGAAAAATCCACATTTGTTTTGTATGTTGCTTCATTGAATGCAATTCGTATTGACCGTTCTATGCACGATTTTCATGCAGTAATACAGTACGTGCTAGTTTTCTTGAGCCACCAAATGTTGCGATTATTTGTTAGGTTATTTTGAGCAAATTTATGCATTTCTTTTCTTTCTTTTTTGGCTTTTCTTTTTTGTGTGTGTACGATTTTTCTTCTTTGTTTTTATTTATTTTTTGGTATGTTATTAAATAGTTTGTATTGCAAAAATGCTTTAATAAGGCATCTGATATTGCGATCTATCTTGTGATATAAAATAATATAAACACTTCTCGTAAATATGAAATCCAATAGCGTGGCCGATGCATTGATGGTCGCGACNATTTGTTAGGTTATTTTGAGCAAATTTATGCATTTCTTTTCTTTCTTTTTTGGCTTTTCTTTTTTGTGTGTGCACGATTTTTCTTCTTTGTTTTTATTTATTTTTTGGTATGTAAAAATGCTTTAATAAGGCATCTGATATTGTGATCCATCTTGTGATATAAAATAATATAAACACTTAACGTAAATATGAAATCCAATAGCGTGGCCGATGCATTGATGGTCGCGAGGAGCCATTGGGCGCCTGAGAAATTTAATTCCTGAGAAAACTGTGGCTCATTTTTTGACTTGCATGATCTGGATTTGTATGTGCATTGAGTCGTTTAAATGATCATTAATAAACACATTTTTATAAAATCAAGGGTTAGCATAATTAGGAATGAAATAAAAAAATTTCTTTATTTAATGTTAAAAGTGTTTATTAGCTGGCATGCATTTGTTAATTACTTTATTCACTGAGGAAGATTATGCTAGAGTATTTGATAAACAGGCCTTGATTATTAATGGAGTCTATATGAAATTGATGAAGTGGACACCTGGGTTTGATCCTAGTAAGAAACCCCCAATTGTTCCTATGTGGTTTAAATTCCCCAATCTCCCCATACAGTACTTCCATTAAAATGTGCTCTTTAGCATCAGTAGAGTACTTGGATGCCCTCTGAAAGTTGATGCTCCAACTTATAATATGGCAAGGCCTGCAGGAGCCAGAGTCCTTGTAGAAAGGGATATAACACTCCCAGATGNCGTTTAAATGATCATTAATAAACACATTTTTATAAAATCAAGGGTTAGCATAATTAGGAATGAAATAAAAAATTTTCTTTATTTAATGTTAAAAGTGTTTATTAGATGGCATGCATTTGTTAATTACTTTATTCACTGAGGAAGATTATGCTAGAGTATTTGCTAAACAGGCCTTGATTATTAATGGAGTCCATATGAAATTGATGAAGTGGACACCTGGGTTTGATCCTAGTAAGGAACGCCCAATTGTTCCTATGTGGTTTAAATTCCCCAATCTCCCCATACAATACTTCCATTAAAATGTGCTCTTTAGCATCAGTAGAGTACTTGGATGCCCTCTGAAAGTTGATGCTCCAACTTATAATATGGCAAGGCCTGCAGGAGCCAGAGTCCTTGTAGAAAGGGATATAACACTCCCAGATGTTGAGAGGGTTTGGATTGGAACTGAAGATGAAGGTTTTTGGCAGATGATTGTGGTGGAGCAATAAATTGTCTATTGTCATCATT
>JXCR01145135.1:101070-115702 GCA_002079205.1 Phalaenopsis hybrid cultivar | reverse complement strand
TCCAAAGTTCACTTGGAGGAGGGGTTCAATGTGGGAAAGGTTGGATAGAATGTTTGGGAATTCTATGTGGCTTCAGACTTTCACTTTCACTATTATTTCTCATCTTTCCATGGTTGCTCTGACCGCATGCCTTTTATTTGTTCTATTCAAAATGATGAATGTCCCAAAAGCCCTCCTTTCAGATTTTAGAATATGTGGTCTCTTCATCCTGAGTTTCTTGGGGAGATTGCAAAGGTGTGGAGCTCTGATGGTGCTGTTAATCCCTGGATCAATCTGTGGCACCTTCAAAGAAAGTGAATGCTCATCTGCAGAAGTGGAATTGGAATACCTTTAGAAATATTCATGAAAATTTGACTGCAGCTCAGAATAAGGTTCTAAATATGGAAAAAGAGTTTCAAAGGGGAGTAAACTCTGAAGTTTATCTACACAAAACTAATGAAGAACTTCTTATGCATATCAATTATTTTGAAAACTTTTTGAAACAAAAGGCTGTTGGTACCAAATTCATTGAGGGGATAGAAACTCCAGCTTTTATCATGCATGTATTAATTTCAAAAGAAAATGCAATATGATTTTATCAATCAATGATTCTACTGGTGACTGTTTATCTGATGCTGATGCTATTGCCCAAGATGTTGTCAACTATTTTCAAAAACTTTTCAATGATCAGCCATCTTCCAGATCCCAGATTAATACTGAGCTCTTGTCTGACTGTCAGGAGTAAGTCCAAAGGTTGGAACTGACAAATATTCCTTTAGAAGGGGAAATTAAGGCAGCTCTAGATTCTATTGATGACCAAAAGGTGGCTTGTCCTGATGTTTTTACTGCTAATTTCTATAAGATTTCTTGGCCAATTATCAGTGGTGATTTTATAGCTACTGTACAAAAATTCTTCAAAGGGATGGATCCCCCAAGATATTTCACTGCTTCCACTATCACTTTGATTCTCAAGAATCAAATCAGGAAAGGCTGGGGAGATTTTAGGCATATCAGTCTAACTAATGTGACATCTAAAGTAATCAACAAGATTATTGTCAATAGTCTCCAACCCCATCTTCAACAACTCATCAGTAACAATCAGGTGGCTTTTGTTGAAGGAAGGAATATCACTGAAAATAATTTGCTGGCTCAGGAACTCTTGTTAGATATGGATTGAAAATGTAGAGGCAGTAATATTATTTTCAAATTGCACATAAAAAAGGTCTATGATACCATTAACTCGGACTTACATTTTAAAAACTCTGGCTGCTAGGGGTTTCTCTGGGGATTTCATCAATCTGGTCAGAAAATGGCTCAAATGCAATAACAAATCTATTTTAATCAATGGGAAGAGCCATGGATTCTTCACTGCTTCCAGGGGAATCAAAGAAGGAGACCCCTTGACCCCCACAATCTTTATTCTGGCTATGGATTATCTATGAAGGCTTCTAAACCACATGTTTGTTTCTTCTCCCTATTTGGCCTATTAGCACAAATCTAATATTGGTGTGAGTCACCTGTCTTATGCAGGTGATGTTATTATTTTCTCCAAGGCTACAAAGACTGCTGTGAAGACTCTGTACCAAGGACTCAAACATTTCCAACAGACTTCAAGTATGGACCTTAAGAAACAGAAATGTCAAATTTTTACTAGCTCACATATAATTCCACAGATAAAGCAATGGATTTTCCAGTACACTAGTTTTAGCCTAACCTCTTTACCAATCAATTATAATGGAGTTCAGTTAATTAAAGGTAGAACTAAGCAAACTCAATTTAATGATGTTATTGACCATAACAAAAATTAGCTTCAATGTTGAACCAATTCCTTGCTCTTTAATGGAGGAAGAATCACTCTCTTTAAAGGTATCTTGACTGTCATTCCCTCATATACCCTTCAAATGTTCACAATGAAGAAAGAAACTGAAGTTCTGTTAGGTAGAAATTAATAAATTCTTATGGGCTGGACAGAAGAAACAATTTCATTGGCTATCCTGGCAAAAGCTTTGTAAGCCCCTTCATTCTGGTGGTTTGGGTTTTAAAGATTTCCAGCAACTAAGCTTCATAAATCTATGCAGACATTGGATTAAATTTAGGGCCCAAGACAGTCTATGGGCACTTTATATGAAAGGGAAGTACTGCAGATCTATTCATCCTAATCGGGCTATTAAAAAACTTGGGGATTCCAGGCTCTAGACTAAATTACTGGATGTCACAACTCAAACTGAAGACCTGTTTATATGGGAACTAGGAGAAGGGAAAATCAATTTTTGGTTAGATAAATGGACTTGGAATGAGGAGAAGCTGTCTTGTTCCACCACCAACCCCGATTATCTAACAAAGGTAAAGGAGTATTGGTCTGATAATCAATGGAATCGCAACATTCTAAATACCATTTTAAATGATGAACAGATGCAATGGGTAAAGAATACCTCCATTTGTCTTGAGCAAAAAGACATAATCATTACTAAACAAGCTCCCTCACAAAAATTGTCAGCATATATCTTTCAGAAATTCTACAAGTGATTACCAGTCTTGTGGGCGAAAACAATTTGGAGTAAGTGGTTAACACCCTCTATGTCATTTTTCTGCTGGAGATTATGGAAATCCTTACTTCCAATTGATGATTTCCTCAAAATGAAAGGAGTAAGGGGGGCCTCTTGCTGCTACCTATGTATGTTGAAGAAGAGAGTTTAGACCACTTATTTTTCTCTTGTGTTTTTTCTTAAAGGATTTGGTCTGATCTGTTAAATCAGCTTAACATTGATACTCTTAAAGTCAGTTGGGATAAATTCCTGTGTTGCTGGAAGGACTAGCAGGAAGCTAACTTGGTAATCATTCCTTATATAGTTGCCTGGTTCATCTGGATGTGTAGAAATCAAGCCAAGTTTGACAATATCAAACCTTTGGTAAGTCAGTGGTGCTCAATTGTACTTCCTATATACAGAAAATCATTAAATGCCAGCAATTCCCCATTTTATTTTATAATTGGGTCCCTGATGAGAAAGTTAAGCAGATTTGCAAGCCTTCTTTGGTTCTTTGGACCCCCTCCCTCTAGTTGGCAGATGGTTAATGCTGATGGAAGCTTTACTAGGGAGTCTTCTGGTTTTGGGGGAGTTTTTAGAAACTCCCAAGGGAAGTGTATTTTGTACTATTCTTCCCAACTTGGGTNGACAATATAGAAAGCATCTCAAGGCCCTTCAACGCAATTAGCATCCAATGCAACACCAACATAAATTTCCTTAGCATCTTTCCTGTTATGATAAAGTGTCATTTGTGCAATAATCTTACGCCATCATGACAATAGGAGTCTCATTTAAAGGTACCAATTGCTCATTGGACCAGGAGAGCCAGCCAGCCAACCAAATGTCCATAGCTTGGTTGACCGAATGACCATGACTTATGACCCACCAAAAAATTACTGAGAAGTGAGTTGGTCGTACAACGCAAGTGCATGTGTCAAGTAGTACGCGGTCTAAGAGTTCTCGTTTCAATCCCAAGAGGAAATTCTTAATAATGATTTCTGCAGAAACTATTCTACTTTACTAATTTAGTAAACCTAGTTTGGTGTGATTGCAAAGAATGTTTGATTCTTATGATTCTAACAAAAAACAAAGTAAATTGCAGGCAATAGAAAACAAAAAAATCAAAAAAAATCTTGTTAATCCCTTCAAAAATGATTAGGCTCGTGCCTCTGTGATTCATGGATTGTTGTGATCGTGGCATTCCNTTGTGGAATCTGATTCCAACACTTGTATCAGGATACTGAAAAAAGAAGAAGCTCCCCCTTGGCATATTCTCAAGTGGCTAAATAAACTTAAGCAATTCTTGAACAATGAAAGAGTGAAATTTCATCATATTCTTAGAGAAGGCAATGGTCCAACTCATTGTTTGGTTTCCATGGGGAGGAATACAGAACATATTTTNTTGTATCAGGATACTGAAAAAAGAAGAAGCTCCCCCTTGGCATATTCTCAGGTGGCTAAATAAACTTAAGCAATTCTTGAACAATAAAAGAGTGAAATTTCATCATATTCTTAGAGAAGGCAATGGTCCAGCTCATTGTTTGGTTTCCATGGGGAGGAATACAGAACAGATTTCAGTGGGAATTGTACCTCCATCACAGCTAGCCTTTCTTTTACACAAGGATAGGTTGCCCATTCCTTATCTTCATTGTATGTAAAGACTTATATATATATATATATACTTGTAAGTCTACAAATATATATATAATTCTATATGGGAGAACAGGGGTCCCTTCCCAAAGTTTAATCAGAAAAAACTCTAATGAAAGGTAGAGCGACAAGGTCTCCTCTAAGCAGTAATTCTAAATGAGGGGTAGGAGAAGTGCCTACCCAAGGGAGCTCAGAGTGTATGCTAACATTTGTTAGCCAGTGGGTAGGTCTATTTCCTTCTCTCAATATATGGGAGAAGGAGGTGCTAATACCCTCACTTAAAGAGTAAATACTTTGGATCTATTGCAGCAGGTACCATGGAGTAGGTGTACTCCCTTCAATGATATAAATTAGGACCATGGAACCTGATTCTATAATTAAGGAGGGAAAACCACACTTCTGGGTCATAAACATAGCCCAAAATATAGCCAGATTTTTAGCCTCCAGGGGATCCATAGCTCTTAGAGGAGAATGGAAATAGAGTAAACATTTCCCTTTGTTACTTCTGAACACCCCTCCTATTCCAGCATAAGGAGTAGAACAACTTCCATCAGTAATAACTTTAATTCCACCATTAGGGGGAGAATCCCAATGAATAAGTGCATACTTAATTTTTCTGGGTAGACAATAGGAAGTGCTGTAAATTATTTCAGGAATCTTTCTATGACAATACAATTTCTGCAAGTAGCTAAAGCAGTTAGTAGTAATGGTAGCAGCTTCTACATAGGTGTCTTCATATTTTAGCTTATTTCTATCCATCCATATGAACCAGGCTATGATACAAGGAATATGGGGTAAAGCTCGGGCCTGCCAATCCTTCTAGCTAAGAGAGAAATCAATCCAAGACAGCTAAACAATATCTAACTTCAGTTTGGGCTTCAAAAAGTTCCAAACTTGCTGAACAGTGGTACAGTGAAAAATTAAATGCTGAATAGTTTCCTTTTGGGATTTACATAACCCACATCTAGAAGGGTCTCTCAAACCTTTTAACTTCAGTATGTCATTTGTGAGAAGAAAGCCATGAAATAATCTTTAAGAGAAAAATTACATAGAAGGGGAAAGGAATTTATTCCACACAAATTTGCCCCAATTTACTTCTTGTTGTGGAAAACATAAGTTAGATATGGATGCTGATAAAGACTGGGACACCTCCTTTTTCACAATCAGTTTATCTTTACTTTTTCTATCAATGCTGCATTTTAATACTTTCTGTAGGAGTATGCTATCCAGTATGTTTTGTAGAGCTTGCTGATTCCAATCACCATTGAGCCATAACTAAGCTACCTGAGTTGAAGGATTAAAGTGGGAAAGAGATGAGGGGTTGATTAACCAGTCCAATTATCCAACCAAATATTAAGCTTGCCCTCTCCCAATTTCCAAATAAATAAGTTTTCAGCCTGTGTCCTTACCTTAAGCATATTAGTCCAGGCCCTGGAATCATCTAGTGTTTTAGTGACAAGGGAACGATGCATTTCTCTGCAGTATTTGCCCTTCAAGAATTTAGCGCAAAGAGAACTTTGAACTTTGAACATAATCCAAANTCAAAAACGGGAGGAAGGGGACCTTAAGGAAAGTCTCAAATTCTCCTTAATCCCTGTCACCAATAGCCTCCAACTCTTCTCTGCTTCAAAATCTCCTCCAAAAAGCCCTTAAAATCATTCTTATAGCAAGAACAATAGATTGGATAAGCAATTTCCCTTCAAAAGTGTTCCCGCTCTTTGGCATGGTCACACCCAAAACTGACATTGTCACACAAGAGTGCTGAATAGGGTGGCATGGTAAAAGTGTTTAAATGACATTTTAGGATTAATTATCCAACTTGACCCTTTCTTTAATTCCCTTCGCTTTGTCTTTAAGAAATCCCATAAATTCTTAAATCAATGTTATTTAAAATATCTTTCAGTGATTTTGAATATCTTTAAAGCCAATTATAGAGGATATGACTAACTTAATATTACTTAAATTTTTTCTTTGATGATAACTTAAAAGGATGCATATTAAAATATCGTGAAATCCTTATTACTTAAATCCCCTTAAACACCCTATGATTCCCTTTTTTTGCATTTTTATTGTGCCAACCTCAAGCTTCTTCTCATGACATTTTGTTTTCTTGACTTTTTCTTCTTTTATTTTCTTCTTATTTTTTTTTTTTCTTTTTCTCTTGAAAATTACTATATCTTGTTAGTAAATTTTTTTCTTTTAGGCTTTTAAATATGAAATGAGCAGTGTTTCATGAGCAATAAAAGTTAACCATGATATTTTAGTGCCACTCATTTAGGTTATCACATCACTTAAAAATTAAGACAACATTAAATTGGTTTATAATAAAATTAATATATTTAAATTTTTTTTTGGTTTGCTACTTGATATTTAAATTACACTTTTTTAACAATCTATAGATTTTTTTAAGTAAAGATTAAAGTTGTTAAGTTCTAAAACATTATTATTAAACCATTAAAGTTAGCTTCTAATAAATGACTTTTATCTTCTTCTTACAAGCTATGATAAAAAGTTTAAAATAACTTAGCATTCCTACTAGAAGTTGCCAAATTAAATTCAATTTTTTATTGAGTCGTGTGAGTTTTTTTTTTCAGGTTCATAATTAGGCATATTTTTTCCCCTCAAACTACTTTTTTTTCCAACATATGCATAACATGAAGTAGCATAAAAATAAAAGTTAGTAAGTGTAGGAAAAGTGAAGTAATGCATAATTTTCGTGAATCTCAGAAGATCATGGCCGCAAAATATGAAATAATGCACGAATCAGGAAAAAATTCCAAAATGTTGGGGTTCTTGACTTCTACCCCACTATCAAGATGAACTATTCCATAAACAGACAAAACTCCTAAACTAATCTAAATGAAAATTTTATGAAAATTTCAAAGCACAAGCAAGAAGTAAAAAAAAAAACATGATAACACTTAGGTTGTCTCTCAAGATAATGCATAATTTTACATCCTCGGCTAAACAAAGTCTCAGAAATCATCCTAAATTGGGTCTCTAATGATTAAATTGCCAATTCAATAATCCCTAATCACTCATCTCAAATTCAGGTTGTCTTGGATTTTCTCTATCATTCACGAGTGTTGTCATCTCTCAGCCCCATCTCACAAATGTTGATCATATTCTAACCATCGATTAAGATTTTGTAATAACTTCTCCCTTTCAATCAGATAATCATTAATGATTCCAGGAGGTTGACTAAGGCGTTCTCCTATCTGATCCTGGTCTAAAGTCTTTACTTATCCTAAAGGAAGAGTATTATCATAGTCATTCAAATTCCTCAAAAATTCATCAATTATCATTTGCTCTTCTAGGTTCAAATTATTCAACTCAATAAATTAGACTTTTACTACCGGAGCCACCGTTTCGACTTTCTTGTTTTGATCATTCCTAAGACCTTGGGGAATGTCAGATGATTATAAAACATTAAATGTGACTTCTTGATCATTATCTCTCAGAATTACCTTCTCTTTATTAACATCAATAATAGCCTTGGTAGTGGTTAAGAAGGGTCTTCCAAAAATTACATGCATCTTTTTATCGTTGATTTGATCCAAAATCACAAAATCAGCAGTGAATGTGAATCTATCAAATGTGACAGGCATACTTTCAACAATTTCTAGAGGATGAGCCACATTTTGATCTGCTAATTGAAATATCAAATTGGCGAGCTTAATTTCCCCTCTTCCAAGTTGTTTGAAAATATTCAGAGGCATGACACTGATACTGGCACCTATGTCACAAAATTTTTTTCCTTAAAACTAAGTTCTTATAGCATAGGGAATGGTAAAATTGCTTGGATCTTTGTTAGGTTTCAGCGATCTTTAAGAAAATGGAGGTGGAAGTCTTTCAAATTAATCACTTTAAATGATAGAGGAAAATTTTTCCGTAAAAAAACTCTATAGGGGTGCACTCATTCTTATGGCTTGCTCCTCTTTCTTCTCTAGTCCTCACTTCTATTATATTGTACTGCCCCATATTTTGCTCTTTGGGATTTACCTCAGTGTTATTGTGTAGTGCCCTAGGGGTTCTAATGTTCATTTGAATAACTAACGCCTCGACAGATGATTTTTTTTTTTTTTTGGATGAGTCCTGGTGGGTATTCTTTCCTCTAAGGGCGATTTCCTTAGCTCTGCCACCCACCTATAGGGTTGTTTTGAGTGCTTCCTCATTGTCGATTGTTATTATTCCAATAAAAATTTGGGTGTTTTCTTAAGCTTGGGTTGTAGGTGTTGGAGTATGGATTATGACCATGGTTTTTTTATGGAATTAACATTATTTAAGGCAAACTTACTTGGATCTAACATTGTACATTCATGATTCCATTGTTGGGTGGTAATCCTTGCATAGGATTTGTCTCCATATTATCTAACTTTCTAGAAGTCACAGTTACTTTGATTGCCAAGATAGCTAACACATCAGACTCTCGAATACTGGCTACTTTTTGTGGTGTAACTCTCTCTACATACCATTAAAAATTGTTTGTGGTCATTTCCTCTATCAGTTTATATGCTTCATTCAATGTTTTAAAACCCTGAAACCTCCTTGCGCATCTAGCATGGATCTCAGGGAAGTTAACAGACCATTATAAAAGTTCTAAATGATGATCCAATCAAGTACGACGTGGTGTGGGCACCTCCTAAGTAATTCCTTGAATCTCTCCCAAGTTTCGTAAATGGATGCTCCATCAATTTGGGTGAATAAGGAATGTCATTCTTAAGTTTTGCAGTTTTAATGGTGGAACGTATACTGCCAAAAATATTTTAGCTATGTTATTCCAGGTAGTGATTGGTTACGGGGTAAGAGAGTTAAGTTATATGTTAGCTCTGCTCTTTAAAGATAAAGAGAAAAGCCTAAGTCTAACGACATCGTTGGGATACCGTTATACCATAAAGTGACACATAGTTCAAGAAAATTGGCTAAGTGAAGGTTTGGGCCGTCATAAGAAAGTTCTTTAAACTAGTTGTTTTAAACCATCTGAGCTATGACATATCTCAATTCAAAGGTATTGGCTTCTACAAATAGGTAATTGATGCTTATATGGATTTCTTCAACATAAGGTTTAACATACTTCTTAGCTGGTTTCATGATGGGAGTTAGGGCCATCCATCTCAATGGAAACTAATAAAACCCAAAGGGTATGGTGATCGGATTGAGATGACCGATCACACCCAAAGCGGGTGATCAACACGTAGTGATTGATCAAACCCCAAAAATAGGGTTATCATCCCACGATAGCCAATCAAACCCAAATAATCGATTAATAGTGTCGGGGCAGCCGATTGAGCCAAAGTGCTCATGAAATCATGCAAAAATGCATCAAATGACCACATGCAAATGTGCAAGGAGTTAGCCCGTGCACAACAATGCAACTCAACACATTTGACAGAATGTCAAACACATCTTCACAACCTTGCATAGTTACCTAGGGTTGACGCTCTTGGATCTGTGGCATAGCTGCCTCCGACTTTGGTGCGGGAATGTGGAGCAAACTTTGCCTTGCGATTTCTCATATGGGGAGTCCACTGTTTGTAGGGCGGGCTAGTTACAAAACTTTTTCCTTCCTACGAACTCCTGCGATCTCATAAGATGGGCTAGCTACATAGTTTTTCTCATCCTTCGAGATCAAACTTAATCAACCCCTCCAAGGAAGGTTGGTAGCGCCAAAGCCGTGGAAAATTGGGATTCCATCCCACTAGATAAGGATCTAAGGCTCACAGATGTGAAATCGCTTGGCTTTGAATAAAACTTGGCTATGCACTAGATTCCTAACCTAGGTCTACCTTTAGAAAATCAGCGGTTAAAAAAAAGGAGTGTAGTCATGTTGAATAGTGTTAGCCAACTACGCTCGCCCCGTGGGGGTGACCAAACCCACTACACCAAACCTAAACGAACTTAAGGCTAGATAAGAGTTGGAGAATCTCACCACCTCAAAGGTTGAAGATGTCCTCACCACTTGCTTCGAGCTATCAGTGTGTGATCCACGCGCTGATGTATCTCACAGTCAACAATGTAAAAGAGTGAGAGCAGGAGTTATGCAATGAACATTTGATAAATATCATAGTATAAAAAAAATATGACCAACACGTACCTTCATGAGAGGTGTTAGACACATTGAAGCATGCCAGAATTTATCTCGTAGGGAATCAAGAAGATTTTGCATGAGGGCTTGATCCAACGAGGTCATCTACATTGTTTCTCAATAATAAAAGAGATCACAAGTCATTACATCTTTTCCAAATGCTTTCAAACAACAAAAGATCCACACTTGTTGCAAATCATAAAAGATTTACCCTTATTTTTGTGCTTGCAAATCATAAGAGATGCCACTTCTAATGCTTTGCAAAATCACAAAAGAAATGCATTTTTTCTTATGATTGCAAATAAAAAATGATCCATATTTATTAACATGTATGGATCAAAATATTTGTATTTTGTAATAGATTTAAAAACAATATTTTACCTAGGTTTTCCTGCTTTTATATGCCTCCTTTTTTTTTGGTTAGAAGTAGGAAGGGAGGTCGAACGCGGAATCCGAGGTCAACTAGGGCATCACTCCCTAAAAGAGAAAGGAAGATACCTGTGAGGTTGCTTCAGTGGAGAAGCTGTCGGCAATAAGGAGATGTCAGCAAGAGGGAGCTCGGGCTGAGAGTCATGCAAAACTAAGAGGAGGGAAGAAAAATGTCGTGTCTCAGGCCGAGAAATTAAGGTGGCCTATGCGGTGGATACCTTTGCGCAGCGAGCTCCGACTGAGAGGAGGTTTGGCAAGCAATGCTGACTACGTTGCCGCCCTAGAGGGAGATGAAGCAGATATGACTTTGGTTGTGAGAGCAAGAGACAGCTTGCCCTAAGAAGGGGGGCTATTCTTGTGTGAAACATTTAGGGATTTTATTCCTATTAACCTTTTTTATTATTATTCTACTTTTTAATTATATTTTAATGCCTAGATTTACATGTTTTAACCCCTACTCACAATCATAGCAATATGGGTGTCCTCACATGCTAAAATCAATGTTCTGGACAAGCTCGCGAAGCCTATTTCATCATCCAGGATCTTCTTAACAAATTCACTGATGGACGAGCCAATTTAAGTTATTTCCATGTGTGGTGTGGCAAATGAGGTATGTCGGCCCAATCCAAACCATACGACAAGCAAAATGCTGACCAACATTCACCTAAGCGACGACCAAAGTTTAGCTGAGCAACACCATGTGCATCATTCTTAACACGCATTGGAAGATCCCAAATGGATGTCTTGCACTACAGGAATCAACGCATTCATGAAGCAAGGTATCATAGGGCACAGATGGACAACCTACACATACGACATAATAAGTGATGCCAATAGTTATATAAGCCCATTGATTCTCAACTGTTTTGGTTGGTTATGTCTGCCACATTGAGTAACATGTATCAATTTTACCACAAATCCATGTTTTGTCAAAGCACATTGATGCCAAACTTTATTTTGGATGCTCGAGTGGGTTACCTCGATCAGCCAAGATCGATACCCTTTAAGGGAAGCATTTCTTCTTGCTAAATCGCTTCATGCGTCCACCATTTTCTCAATTCTTTTTGTTGGTTTTGTTCACCATGTTGAGTAACATGTTGCATCAGTTTTACCACTAATCCATGTTTTGTCAGAGTGCTTTGATGTCTGACTATACTTTGAGCATGTTACCTCAGACTATCTAGCCATACAATTGCTCATCTGATACATAAATGAGATACATACCTCTTATCCTATCTTATGCATGGTCATGATACATATATCCTATACGGTTTGATATAAGCGGGATACATATCTCCCATCTTGATTGATGCATATGTAAGATACCTACTTCCTGTCCTGTTTGATAGTCACGATCAGCTTGATTGGTTATGTTCACCACATTGATTAACATGTTATATCAGTTTTACAACCCATGCATGTTTGGTTAGAGTACTTTGATGTTCGACTATATTTTGTTGCCCTTTTAAAGAAGCATCTTTCTTTGTCTATTCCTTCGTGTATCCAACATATATCTTAAGTGTTACACCTCAAGCTATTTAGTCATATGGTCTATCATCTAATGTATGGTCAGGATACATACCTCTTGTACCATTTGATATACATGTTTAGGATACATACTTGTTGTACCATTTGGTGCATAGGTAGGATACCTACATTTTTTCTTATTTGATATCTTGATTTTTTTTGTTGGATATGTCTACCATGTCGAGTAACATGTCACATGGGTTTTACCACCAATCCATGTTTTATCGAAGTGCTTTGATTTTTGACTGTGGATGTACCTCGATCAACCAAGATCTATACTCTTTTAGAGAAGCATCTCTCTTTATTGGATCGCTTCATATGTCTAACATAGTCTCAACTGCTTTGGTTGGTTATTTCTGTCATGTCGAGTACATGTTGTGTCAGTTTACCACCAGTCCATGTTTTTTTAGCATGTTACCTGAGGCTACTTAACTATATGGTTATTCATTTGTGCATAAGTACGACACCTATCTCCGATCCTATTTAATTCTCAATCACTTGTTGGCCCCGTCTGCCATGTTGAGTATCATGTCACAACAGTTTTACCGCTAATCCATATTTTATTAACATGTTACGTCAAGCTTCCTCAATATATGGTTGCTTATGTGTTCATAGGTGATCCTGACTTAATGCTTATGCACAGTATAATAATAGTTCTGATGGTATTTTTCACTTATATTTTCTTATTTTGTAATAAAACCAAAAACTTGATCCTGAAGAAAAATAAAAATTTAACTTTTTTAATTTATATATATTTATATTGGGATACTACACAAGTATACATATCGTTATCAAGTAATATATGACTTTTTGATTAAGACCTGAATATCGAACCCACAGGGAAGATTATGCACTATGCACTTTTTAGAAAGTTTTTCTATTTTTAAAAAGATAATTACTTAAACTAAAAACATTTTTTGCAAGGATTTAAAATTTAAATATTTTTGGTATTTTTGATATTTTAACGAAACAATAACAACTTAAAAAGATAATTAAAGTTTTTGTAGAAGAAAAGTACTTTATAAAAATATCTTTAGCATGAATCAGTAATAAGTATAGGAATTCTATTGTGGAATTATGCAAATTGTGTTGTGCCAAATAGGAGCAATGNATCAAGAAGTGACTTTTAACATTGCAAAATCTATGAAATACCCTGCTGTTGAAAAAGATAATGAATGTTTTCCATGAAAATTAGTGAACATCTATTGAAAGAACATTTTAAAGAACATTTTGAAGAGAAAGAACAAATTGAAGATGTAATGAAGTTATTTTGGACAAATTAGAAAATGAAGAATTAGATTATGTTCAGGAAAGATTTAAGATGTTGGATTTTATGGAAAAAGCTGATAAGAATTTGCTACCGTCAATTATAAAACCACCTGAACTTGAGTTGAAAGTATTGCCTAGCCACTTGAATTATGTGTTTTTAGGAGACTCATCTACATTACCAGTTATTATATCTTCAGAATTAAATGATTTGCAAGAACAAAGACTGTTAGATACATTGAAAAGTTATAAGAAAGCTTTTGGTTGGACCTTAGCTGATATTAAGGGAATCATTCCTTCAATCTATATGCACAGAATTATATTAGATGAACAATATAAACCAATAGTTGATCCACAAAGGAGATTAAATCCGATGATGAAAGAAGTAGTTAAGAATAAAATTTTGAAATGGTTAGACACTGGAATTATATATCCTATTTCAGATAGTGCGTGGGTAAGTCCAATTCATTGTGTTCCTAAGAAAAGAGGAGTGACTGTTGAAACAAAAGAAAATAATTAATTAATACCTATTAGACAAGTTACTAGGTGGCGTAATTGCATTGATTATAGAAAATTAAACACTGTCACCAGGAAAGACCACTTCCCTTTACCATTTTTAGATCGAATAGTAGATAGACTTCCTGAGCACAAATATTTTTTTAGATGTATATACAGGTTACCGCTATTGCTCCTGTCAAGAAAAGACAACATTTACTAGTCCTTTTGGAACTTTTGCTTTTCGAAGAATGCCTTTTCATTTACTAGTCCTTTTGGAACTTTTGCTTTTCAAAGAATGCCTTTTGGATTATGTAATGCATTGGATATATCGGTTACCATCAAATTGCTATAACTCCAAAGGATCAAGAAAAGACAACATTTATTTTGGAACTTTTACTTTTTGAAGAATGTCTTTCGGATTATGTAATGCACCTGCAACATTCCAGAGTGCATGATGTCCATATTTAGTAAGTTAATTGATGATGGATTGGAAGTATTTATTGATGATTTCTCTGTATTTTGAACATCATTTGATGCATGCTTAAATTATCTTGAAAAAATTTTAGAGTTATGCGAAAAAACTAATTTAGTTCTGAATTGGGAGAAATGTCAATTTATGGTTACAAGAGGAATTGTGTTAGAGCATAAAATTTCGGAAGATGGTATGGAAGCA
>JXCR01145135.1:75798-96880 GCA_002079205.1 Phalaenopsis hybrid cultivar | reverse complement strand
TATATATATATATAGATATAGATATATATATATGTGTGTGATGTTTTATGTTGTGAAAGTCTATATATGGTAAGTAATCATTTAATCACTTAAAATTATGTCTATAATGATTAAAAACATGTCGTTAAGGCTTGAAATTTATCAAAATCGCAAAAATCTGAAATTTCTACAAAATCAATAGAGCCCGCCGACGGCGCCCCCAATGCCGTCGACGGCGGATTTTTCCCGAGACTTAGGATTTAATTCCAATAGAGCATGCTGACGGTGCCATCGACCCCGCCGACGGCGAGCTCATGAAAAAACACCTTTAATCACGATTTTGATCAGTCACTGCTACTATTCATCATCCCCTTCCTCCTAAAAATGTCATTTTCGAACTAGGGCTTGAATTATCTTGGATTGGGAGGTGATTTTAATACATTTTGACACCGGATTTGATCATCTCTAGGTAAGAGCTTCACTCCAAGCTAAAAATATTTGATTTTCACTATGGCGGATTTGATCATCTCTTGGTAAGAGCTTCACTCCAAACTAAAAATATTTGATTTTCACCATTGATTTCTTCCACATTTGAATTTGATCATCTCTAAGTAAGAGCTTCACTCCAAACTAAAAATATTTGATTTTCACCATGGATTTCTTCCACATTGAGGAGATCTAAAAAATGTGAAAATGTGAAGAAAATTTAGGAAGAAATTCATGGATCTTAATGTTGACCTCTTATAATTACTATTGGAAGCCATGATTTGCATATTTGATGTAATTTTTAGAAACTCTTAGAATTACTATTGGAAGCCATGATTTGCATATTTGAAGTAATTTTTGGAATTTTTTCTATAATTTGATTAGATTGAAATGGCTTCACCAAAAGAGACGGGTTGAGTTCGACGAGTCTCGCTTCGTCAATGCGATGGCTCAAACAAAATTTACATCTATATTTAAAGGAAAGAAGTGTATACAAGATCAAGTTTTTGAAAGTCCGGAAGGAGAAATCGAACGAGTTATGGCCGAGCGGAGGTGGGCTGATGCAAACATTATGAAGGAGTTCTATGCCAATGTAATCTATTCTGAGGATGGAATCGTTCAAGTGCGTGGATTTCTTGTTGAGTTTACTGCCGCCGCATTAACACTTTTTATGAAGTCCCAGACTCTTATATCTGCCAATATGAATCCTTTAGTACAATTGAAGGCCCCCTTAATAATGTGTTCAACTTTCTCACTGATGGAAAAGGAACATGGAAGATAAAGCAGTGAGATCGGGTAAATATTTTTGCTTCCATGTTGAATGCCACCTCTAAGACGTGTCACTATTTCATTTCCTCTACTTTGTTACCGACTTATCACCATAGTAAGGTAACTAGAGATAGATCTATTCTGAATTTATGTATTCAGAATAATAGAACTATAAATGTGGGGAGAATAAATTTTAAAAATATATTGACTACGGCGAGGAGTGAGACTAGTGGAGGTCTAAGACATCCTGGACTTATTTATGCAATTTGCAAACTTTCTGGAGTGGAAATTGGAGATGAGGAATGGGTTTACCCGATGAAACCCATTAGTAAAGCTAATTTGAAGACTTGTGAATCCCATGAGAAATGGAGAATTGGGAGTAGAAGTCAAGAACCTTCTACTAGTAGAGATGTCCTCTCTACAAGTTATGACCTTCTACCTTCTAGTTCTTCTACCCTCACTGATTTAATGAATGAGTTGATCTTGCAGTGGAAGAGCATAGAATTGATAAATGAAAGGATTGGAGGTTTAGAACATTGACACGATTACGATTGTGAGTACCTTAAGAGGCATTCAAATTTTGAGATAGCTTATTATGAAGCTCAGGCCCGACACTACAGAGGTGAGCCTGATGTTACTTTTTCTGAGTGCCCCCGGTATACTCAGTATCATCCGAGGTAGCTTATTATGAAGCTCAGGCCCGACACTACAGAGGTGAGCCTGATGTTACTTTTCTAGAGTGCCCACGGTATACTCAGTATCATCCTGATCCACCTGCTGATCAAGACGATGAAGACATAGTTTGGGATTTTGATATCTGAATGTAATTGATGTACTTATATGTGTACTTTCATTTCTGTGATCTTTTGTAATAGAAATGGATGTTTGTGATTTGGACTTTCATTTTTATTATTATGTTGTATTTTGATAATTTTAATTTCTGTTATAAAATTAGTGGTATAGTTAAATTTGCATGTGTAGTTTAATATATGTTAGGTGGTATTGTGAATTGTAATGTAATGTGATTTTTATTTGGCAAATTTAATGGTTTTGTTAGTATTGTGTTTATGTTAAGAAATATTGTGCTTGTTTAATGTTTTAGTTTTATACTTATTTCAAATTTTCTTTACCCAGAAATTTCTCTAATGATTTATATTTGTAGAAAGCTCCTAATATTACAGACCATGTGAAGTAGAAATGTTGAGAAGGCCTGCAAAAATTTCAGAATGATGAAAATGCCTACAATACTGAGGTATGATTTATATTTATAGTTCTTTTCTTTCCATCTATATTATTTACAATACTGAGGTATGATTTATATTTATAGTTTTTCTTTCCACCTAAATTATTTCATTTTTAAGAATTTAAGTTTGGGGGAGGGAAGAAAAATATTAACTATTAGATGTCCTCTATTTCAATATTTACAAAAATTATTTATATGATTTTATGTAGTGAATTTAATTCAGGTAACTATATTTTTGTAACTATTTAAATATTATAGTAGATTTAAAGAAGTATTTTTGTAATGAAAATTAATTTTGTAACTTAAGAAATTTTAGTATAAGAGAATAAGATTATAGTTAACTATTTAAATTAAAGGAAACTATATCTTGAAGTATTAAGAATCTGAAAATTCATTTGAGAAGAAAAGATTGGGGCTGAATGATGTAAAAACTATGAAATATTTTTACGGTAAGCATTTGAGAAAAAAAGATTGGGGCTCAATGATGTAAAAACTATGAAATATTTATAAGGTAAGACATTTGAGAAGAAAAGATTGGGATTCAATGATGTGAAAATTATGAAATATTTATGAGGTAAGCAATTAGAAGAAAAGATTGGGGCTCAATGATGTAAAAACTATGAAATATCTATAAGGTAAAGGAGTGTTTTGAGTTTCAAATTTAGGAAAAGAAAAGTGAAGTTCAAAATCATTAAAGGCTATCCAGATATAGTAATCCTCACTTGAAAATAAAAACTATGAAATGTTTATAAGGTAAAGGAATGCTTTGAGTTTCAAATTTAGGGAAAGAAAGGCGAGAATCATTATAAGGTAAAGAAATTCCTTGAGTTTCAAATTTAGGGAAAGAAAAGTGAAGTTCAAAATCATTGAAGATCCAGATATAGTAATCCTCACTTGAAAAAGGAAAAAGAAAGGATTGAAAACAATCCATGAAATGCCAGATATAGTAATCCTCACTTGAAAAAGAAAGGATTGAAAACAATCCCTGAAAATAAAAGAAAAATATATAGGATTGAAAGCAATCCAAATAAAAAAGGGAAAGAAAGAAAAAAAATTATGAAAGTGAGGAGAAGCTTGAGGATATGCCTAATAAAAAATTGGCATCACTGGACATACCTAAAGGGAAAACCTAATACATTCCTGAACTTATATTTATGGAATAGATCTTTTACCAGTAAGAGTTCCCATGAAGTTCCTATCATTTGAATATTCTAAGTGACTTAATATTGCAACATATAGTCATTTTTGAAATGAATAGAAGACTAGAACTCTTAAACTTGATGACTAGATAAACTTGTGACTATAAAGTTAATTCAATTACTTGATTTTTTTTCTAAAAATCTCACTATGATATTTATGTAAATCAAACTTAAAGTATTTCTAAATTAAAACTTTACACAATAGATCATAACTTTTATGTAGTACTAAAATTACTTGAGGACAAGTAATAGTTATGTTTACGGGATTTTGACCAGAGAAAATATGTTGAGATTTTCATACCTATTTTATACTATTTTTGATTATATTGCACTTTAAAGAAAGGTATTTTTGATGTTTTGTTGCAAGAATGATGAATTAGGCGCATTGGAGCAAAAAGATGCAAAAAGGAGAGAATTTGGAGCGAAAAGGACCAAAATGTGAAGACTTGAACTAGGGCGTCGACGACGCCATCGACCCTGCTGACGACGAGATTTTCCCGAGACTCAGAATTAATTCATTAAGAAGGTCCACCGACAATGCCCTTGAGGCCGCCGACGGCGAGCTCAGCGGTTATGTCCAACTAGGCTTTGGATGAGGACAACATTTGAAGGGATGCTTAGGCAACTCTTGGAAAAGCTCATCCACAACTTTAAAAGAAGATTTTGGCTGAAAATTATAAAGGTCCTGGATGTTAGAAAGGTCCTGGAGGTTAGAGAGGTCTCATTACTGTATAGAGAATTTACTAGAGTGTCAAAATTGTGAAAAATTCTTCGAGAGATTGTAAGAGTGAAGGGAAAGTGAGAGATTTCTTCCTCCTTGCTGTTTTGAAGAGGAATTCTGTGTACTGTAAAGAAAGGAAGAGATTCAGAGGAACTTCGAGGAGTGTTCTTGGGGAGAAATTAGAGATAAGTTATTTACTTGTTGTAGTTTGTATGAATTTGATTTTATATATGAATTTTGAGTTTTGTTGTATTTTCTGCATGAGATCTGAGTAGTTTTCTCTGTCTTTCTCCTTGTCTCAAGATTTTTGAAATGGCGATTTGAATTGGTGAAGCCATGAAAATGTTTAAAAATTTGTGATGATCTCTTCGATCGTAATTTACTTTCAATTGGCCAATTGATTTATTAAAATATGTTGGGTTTACAACTAAAGTGAAGATTACATCTAAGATTCAGGGAGGTCAAAACCCTTGGAAGTTGGGTGCAAATAAATAGGGAAATAATATTATCAGCCGTAGAATTGGAGATTTTAGAGTGACAGACTAAAATCCTGAATTCGGTCCTATCGTTTGGGTGCTGATGTGTAGATGTTAGCCCTCAAGTGAGGGGAACGTGAAAGCTCCAAAGTGAGAGTCGGTATCCTCCCAGCCTAGTTCGGTCCTATCGTTTGGGTGCTGAAGTGTAGATGTTAGCCCTCAGGCAAGGGGAACGTGGGGGCTCTGAAGTGAGAGCCGGTATTTTCCCAGCCTAACCGCAGATTCAGTAAATAAGCGTAAGATTAGTCAATGTTCTTTATGGATCAAAGGGTAAAGAATAGGTATGCTTCTATTTGGCACAATATAATTTGAACCAATTCACTTTATCCATTCACTATAATTTCTTGATAAGGAGAAGGATGCTTTCTTATATATTGAATATCACATTTAAACCCTCATTAGTATCATTCATTATTTAATAGTTATTAAAATTATATATTTATTGCAATTACCTATTAGTGACAGATAAGCAAATTGAACTTCGTTGTTGTGATTAAAGTATTGCTTTTTTTAAAATCTTAGTTTGTAATTCTAAATCACTCCCTGTGGGCTCGATATCTAGAACTCCATTAGAGCCCTATATTACATGAGCGATACGTATACTTGCGTTGATAAGTGTGACTCTACAATTATTGAATATTTATTACGTCCATATTTATCTTATATTTTTAAGAATATATAAATTCGTGGTCAATAACCTCTCCCTTTCAATCAGATAATCGTCAATGATTCCAAGAGGTAGACTAAGGCGTTCTCCTATCAAATCCAGGACTAAAGCCTTTACTTCTCCTAAAGGAAGAGCATTATCATAGTCATTCAAATTCCTCAAAAATTCATTAATTATCATTTGCTCTTCTCAGTTCAACTTATTCAACTCAATAAATTAAACTTTTACTACCTGAGCCACCGTTTCGACTTTTTTGTTTTGATCATTCCTAGGACCTTGGGGAATGTCAGATGATTATAAAACATTAAATGTGACTTCTTGATCATTATCTCTCAGAATTACCTTCTCTTTATTAACATCAACAATAGCCTTGGTAGTGGTTAAGAAGGGTCTTCCAAAAATCACATGCATCTCTTTATCGTTGATTAGATCCCAAAATCACAAAATCAGTAGTGAATGTGAATATATCAAATGTGACAGGCAAACTTTCAACAATTTCTAGAGGATGAGCCACATTTTGATCTGACAATTGAAATATCAAATTGGCGAGCTTAATTTCTACTCTTCCAAGTTGTTTAAAAATATTCAGAGGCATGAGACTGACACTAGCACCTAAGTCACAAAGATTTTTTCCCTAAAACTTAGTTCTTATAGCATAGAGAATGGTTCGGCGGATCTTTGTTAGGCTTCAGTGGTCTTTAAGGAAATGGAGGCGGAAGTTTTTCAAATTAGTCACTTTAAATGATAGAGGAAAAATTTTCAGTAAATAAACTCGATAGCGGTGAACTCATCCTTATGGCTTGCTCCTCTTTCTTCTTCAGTCCTCACTTCTACTATATTGTACTGCCCCATATTTTGCTCTTTAGGATTTACCTCAGTGTTATTGGGTAGTGCCCTAGGGGTTCTAATGCTCATTTGAATAACTAACTCCTTGACAGATGATTTTTTTTTTATGAATCCTGGTGGGTATTCTTTCCTCTAAGGGAGATTTCCTTAGCTCTGCCAACCACCTACAGGGTTGTTTTGAGTGTCGATTGTTATTATTCCAATAGAAATTTGGGTGTTTTCTTAAGCTTGGGTTGTAGGTGTTGGAGTATGGATTATGACCATGGTTTTTTTTTTATGGAATTAACAGTATTTAAGGCTAACTTACTTGGATCTAACACTGTCCATTCATGATTCCATCGTTGGGCGGTAATCCTTGCATAGGATTTGTCTCCAAATTATCTAAATTTCTATCAATCACAGCTACTTTTATTGCTAAGATAGCTAACACATCAGACTCTCGAATACTGGCTACTTTCTGTGGTGTAACTCTCTCTGCATACCATTAAAAGTTGTTTGTGGTCATTTCCTTTATCAGTTTATATTCTTCATTAAATGTTTTAAAACCCTAAACCCTCCTTACGCATCTTTAATGGATCTCTCCAAAGTTTTGTAAATGATGAGCTAATCAAGTACAATATGGTGTGGGCACCTCCTAAGTAATTCCTTGAATCTCTCCAAAGTTTCGTAAATGGATGCTCCCTCAATTTGAGTGAATGAGGAATGTCATTCTTAAGTTTTGCAGTTTTAATGTTGGAAAGTATACTGTCAAAAATTTTTGAGCTATATCGTTCCAGGTAGTGATTGATCCCGGGGTAAAAGAGTTAAGTTATATATTAGCTCTACTCTTTAAAGATAAAGAGAAAAGCCTAAGTCTAATGACATCATTGGGGATACCATTGCATCATAAAGTGGCACGCAATTCAAGAAAATTGGCTAAGTGAAGGTTTGGGCCGTCATAAGAAAGTTCCTTAAACTAGTCGTTTTAAACCATCTGAGCTATGACATATCTCAATTCAAAGGTATTTCCTTCTATAAATGGGTAATTTATGCTTATATGGATTTCTTCAACATAAGTTTTAACATATTCCTTAGCTGATTTCATGATGGGAGTTAGGGTCATCCATCTCAATGGAAACCAATAAAACCCAAAGGATAAGGTGATCAGACTGAGATGACCAATCGCACCTGAATCGAGTGATCAACACGTGGTGATCGATCAAACCCCAAAGATAAGGTTATCGTCCCAAGATAGCCAATCAAACCCAAAGAATCGATTAGTTGTGTCGGGGCAGCCGATTGAGCCAAAGTGCTCATGCAATCATGCAAAAATGCATCAAATGACCACATGCAAACGTGCAAGGAGATAGCCCATGCACAACAATGCAACTCAACACATTTGACAGCATGTCAAACTCATCTTAACAACCTTGTGTAGTTACCTAGGGTTGACACTCTTGGATTTGTGGCATAACTACCTCCGACTTTGGTGTGGGAATGTGGAGAAAACTTTGCTCTCCGATTTCTCATAGGGGAAGTCCACCGTTCATAGGGCGGGCTAGTTACAAATGTTTTTCCATCCTACGAACTTCTGAGATCTCGTAAGATGGGCTAGCTACATAGTTTTTCCCATCCTTCAAGATCAAACTTAATCAACCCCTCCATGGAAGGTTGGTAGCACCAAAGCCGTGCAAATTGGGATTTCATCCCACTAGATAAGGATCTAAGGCTGACAGATGTGAAATCGCTCAGCTTTGAATGAAACTTGGCTATGCACGAGATTCCTAACCTAGATCTACCTTTAGGAAATCAGCAATTCAGAAAAAGGAGTGTAGTCATGTTGAATAATGTTAGCCAACTGCGCTCGCTCCATGGGGGTGACCAAACCCACTACACTGAACCTAGATGAACCTAAGGCCAGATAAGAGTAGGAGAATCTCACCACCTCACAGGCTGAGGATGTCCTCGCCACTTGCTTCGAGCTATTGATGTCTGATCCAAGCGCCGATGTATCTCACAGCGAACCATGTAAATGAGTGAGAGCAGGAGGTATGCAATGAAAATTTGATAAATATCATAGTATAAAAAAGTATGACCAACACGTACCTTCATGAAAAGTGTTGGACACGTTGAAGCATGCAAGAATTTATTCCGCAAGGAATCAAGAAGATTTTGCATGAGGGCTTGATGCAACGAGGTCATCTACATTGTTTTTCAATAATAAAAGAGATCACAAGTCATTACATATTTTCCAAATGCTTTCAAACAACAAAAGATCCACACTTGTTGCAAATCACAAAAGATCTACCCTTATTTTTGTGCTTGCAAATCATAAGAAATTCCCACTTCTAATGCTTTGCAAAATCATAAAAGAAATGCATTTTTTATGATTGCAAATAAAGAATGATCCATACTTATTAACATCTATGGATCAAAATCTTTGTATTTTGTAATAGATTTAAAACAATATTTTACTTAGGTTTTCCTGCTTCTATATGCCTGCATTTTTTTGGTTAGAAGTAGGAAGGGAGGCCAAGTGCGGAATCCGAGGTCAACTAGGGCATCACTTTGCAAGAGAGAAAGGAAGGTACCGGTGAGGTTGCTTCAGTGGATAAGCTATCGGTGACAAGGAGATGTCAGCAAGAGGGAGCTCGGGCTAACAGTCATGCAAAACTGAGAGGAGGGAAGAAACATATAGTGTTTTAGGTCGAGAAATTAAGGTGGCTTGTGTGGTGGATGCCCTTGCGCAGTGAGCTCCAACCGAGAGAAGGTTTGGCGAGCAAGGTTGTCTGCGTTGCCGACTTAGAGGGAGACGAAGCAGATACCACTTTGGTTGTGAGAGTAAGAGACAGCTTGCCCTAAGAAGGGGAGCTATTCTTGTGTGAGACATTTAGGGATTTTATTCCTATTAACTTCTTTTTTTTAATTATTTTGCTTTTTTAATTATATTTTAGTTCCTAGATTTACATGTTTTAACCCCTACTCACAATCATAGCAGTATGGGTGTCCTCACACGCTAAAATCAATGTTCTGGACAAGCTCGTGAAGTCTGTTTTGTCATTCAGAATCATCTTAACAAATTCACTGATGGACGAGCCAATTTAAGATATTTTCATGTGCAGCATGGAAAATGAGGTATATTGGACCAATCCAAACCATACGACGAGCAAAATGCCGATCAAAATTCACCTAAGCAACGACCAAAGTCTAGATGAGCAACACCGTTTGCATCCTCCTTAACATGCGTTAGAAGATCCCAAATGGATGTCTTGCATTATAGGAATCAATGCATTCATGAAGCAAGGTATCATAGTGCTCAGGTGGACAACCTACACATACGACATAACAAGTAATGCCAACTTTGATTCTCAACTATTTTGGTTGGTTATGTCCACTACACCGAGTAACATGTATCATTTTTACCACTGATCCATGTTTCATCAAAGCACATTGATGCCCGACTTTATTTTGGATGCTCGAGTGGGTTACCTTGATCAGCCAAGATCGATACCCTTTGAGGAAAGCATCTATTATTGCTGAATCGCTTCACGCTTCCATCATTTTCTCACTTTTGGTTGGTTTTGTTCACCATGTAAGGTAACATGTTGCATCAGTTTTACCACTAATCCATGTTTTGTCAGAGTGCTTTGATGTCTGACTATACTTTGAGCATGTTACCTCAGACTATCTAGCTATACAATTGCTCATCTGATACTTAAACGAGATACATATCTCTTATCTTATCTTATGCATGGTCATGATACATATATCCTATACTGTTTGATATAAGCCAGATACATATCTCCCATCCTGTTTGATGCATAGGCAAGATACCTACTTCTCGTCCTATTTGATAGTCTCGATCAGCTTGGTTGGTTATGTTTGCCATGTCGATTAACATGTTATATCAATTTTACAACCCATGCATGTTTGTTCTGTGTACTTTGATGTTCGACTATATTTTTTTGCCCTTTTAAAGAAGCATCTTTCTATGCCTATTCCTCCTTGCATCCAACATATATATTAAGCGTGACACCTCAAGCTATTTAGTTGTATGGTCTCTCATCTAATGCATGGTCAGGATACATACCTCGTGTACCATTTGATATACATGTTTAGGATACATACCTACTGTACCATTTGTTGCATAGGTAGGATACCTACTTTTTACCATATTTGATATCTTGATTTTTTTGGTTGGTTATGTCTACCATGTCAAGTAACATGTTACATGGATTTTACCACCAATCCATGTTTTATTGAAGTGCTTTGATTTATGACTGTGGATGTACCTCGATCAATCAATATCTATGCTCTTTTAGAGAAGCATCTCACCTTATTAGATCACTTTATACGTCCAACATAGTCTGGACTGCTTTGGTTGGTTATCTCCGCCATGTCGAGTAACATGTCATTTGGTTTACCATCATTCCATATTTTCTAAGCATGTTACTTGAGGCTACTTAACTATATGGTTGTTCATTTGTGCATAAGTAAGATAACTACCTCTGATCCTATTTAATTCTCAATCACTATTTTGTCTGCCATGTCGAGTATCATGTCACATCAGTTTTAGCGCTGATCCATATTTTATTAACATGTTATCTCAAGCTTCTTCAATATATGGTTGCTCATGTGTTCATAGGTAGGATACTTACCTCATGTCCTATTTGATTCTCATTCACTTTGGTTTGTTTCGTTCGCCCTGTCGAGTAACATGCCACATCCGTTTTAACATTAGTCCATGTTTTCTTAGCATGCATTTTAGGCTACTTCGTCGTACAGTTACTCATTTTATGGATAAGCGGGACACATACCTCCTATCTTATTTGATATAAGGCTTGCATACATACCTTCTGTGTCATTTGATAGGTTTGAGAATGATGCATATCTCTTGCTTTGATTGATGTATAGTCAGGTTACATGCCTCCTAGACTATTTGATCAGAATACATACCTCCTTGATTATCCTATGTTACGGTTAATGGAGCTACCGCTTTCATTTAGACAACCTTTGATAATAAGACCTCATTTTAAGGCACGTTGGATTTTGTAGCATTTCAATCTTGAAGCCTTTTGAACCGTACAACTTTGTAGCTGGTTCTTCTATGAGAGCATCTTCGATTTTTATAGCCAAATACTTTGGTGTTTCTCAAGTCATATGACATTGTAGTCGGATTTGCTATGATAAAATCTTATCTTTGTACACATTCGACTTTTTAGCCACATATTCATGTGTTACTCGAGCCATATGACATTATAGTTGGCTCTATTGTGAGAATATTTTCTTCAGATTTTTTTGATTTTTTTAGCCACATACTTTGATGTTACACGAGACATATGACATTGTAGTTGCCTTTGTTGTGAGAACATCTTATCCTCAGACATCTTAGGCTTTTTAGCTTCATACTTTGATGTTACTTGTGCCATATGACATTGTAGTTGGCTTTGTTATGAGAACATCTTATCTTTTGACACTTTCAGCTTCATAGCAACATTTTACAATATTTCTTGAGCTATATCATGCTCTAGTCAGCTCTCTCATGATAATACATTATCGTAACTAGTATATTTATCATTTGATTCCTTACAAACCCTATGCTCTTTTGGGTTGGTTCTCTCTATGAGAGTATCTTGTATTTGGGCATTTCTGTCCACTTAGCCATATAGGTTAAGTGTCTCTTGAACCATATGACTTTAGAGTCAGTTTGACTGCGAGAGTATTTCAACTGGCTAGCTAGCTTTCACCTTGATTAACATATCTTGTGCTTTGTAGCCAGTTGACTATGGTGATGAGTGTTCTCACTCCATGGGAGCTAGTCCAACTCACAATCTAGTTCATATCGAGAGAACATAATAGGAGACTTGCAGTCACATGAGATGATTTATCCTCTTCCCACTTTTACTATTATGACTGAGGTCAGGAAAATTTTTGGTTCCCACCTCTATCATTTTAAAATGGGTTAGATAGATGGTAATTATTTCTTTCAACCAAAAGCTACCTTTCAGTCAAAAGCCTGCATGCGAGAATTAAAGACCTAGGTCACATGAGATGATTGGGCCTTATCAATTGTCCACAATCTTGAGTCACTGTACAGTTGCTACTTTGATCAATATGTTCTAGTCTTTAAAAATCACCAGGAAAATTTTGATGGGTACCACACTCCACAAAAACTTTGTACTCAGTTCTTTGTGCAAGTGCACAATAAGAAACCTGGGTCACATGAGATGATCGGGTCTTTTCAATTGCTCATACCATCGAGTCACTAGCCATTTGCCACTTTTCAATCAGGGTAACTTGAGCTATATAGCTGCTTGATTGGAGTGATGGATGTTTTTTTATCAAAGGGATCAGCTATACGTAGAATTGGGGTCCCTTTCAAGCAGGAGACTTGGGGTCACATGACATGATATAGCCTTCTTCTCTACTGTTATGATTCTGGTCAGGTAAAGGTCTTCATCATTCTGTCATTTTGAAAGATAGGTCAGATAGAATGATCTATCATTATGAAGGTAGGACTTTCCTCGGCTACGTCTAGAATATCTGGACTGGTTGAGTCTTTTTGGGGTAAGCTAGTGTTAGCCAGTGGACACACCCTCGACTGTGTCTGGGAAGTTTGAACTAGTTGAGTCTCCTCTACTTTTATGATTGAGGTTAGGTAGAGGCTTTTATTGTTCTATCATTTTGAATGATAGGTTTGATTGTGTGATTTTTCATCACAAATGAGGCCAGGTAGGATTTTTCTAAGCCTTGTCCGAAAAGTTTGAACTAGTTTGGTTTACTTGTGGTTAGCCAGTTTCGGTGGGTTAGCCACCCCCTCGACCATACCCTATCCAATATATCTAGCCTAGTTGAGTTTTCTTTACTCTTCTCTTAGGATGTTACCTTGGCTACCAAGAAAGACTTTCTTTTAGGATGCTGCTAACATGTGCACCGTGCCTCAGCAACGAAGTAGACTTATTGTTTGTTGAGAGTCCTTTGTTTGCAACAATATTTTATGTACCACTTAAATGACTTAGAATGGTCTATGTCTCATTCATAGCATCCAATAGCTCAAGACAACCTGAAACTCTCTAGACTTGTTTGTGGAAAGATTCTTATGTTGGCGGTGATCTAGGCTTACTTGGGAGAACCCATCTTTAGGGAGGTTCATCCAAGATGTGAGACATATTAGGTGCTCATTCTGGTGTTTAGAGGTCACCATATGTTTATTTGAAGCCTCTCATGGCCAAAGGAAGCCATGAAATCCTCATCATATGCCCCGTCGACCGATCACTTGCATGCTTGTGTGCATTGCTTGCATGTTCCATGTTCCCTTGCATGTGCATGAGCCTGTTTGCTTGTGTGCATTTCTTACATGTTGCAAGTTCCATTTTCATGTGTGCTTGGTTGTTAGTGGGGTTAGGTGTAATTCTACCCACTAACATCCTATACCCTAGGCAACCAAACATAATACCCATGCGTTCTATGCCTTGTATGATATCCTGCATAATCATCATATGCTTGAGTTGCATTTTGAGTGTTCGTTCCCTACACTCAACCCACTAGTATGATTCTACCCATTGAGGATCATCACCTCCACGGGTCACTACTTCCATGGCATTCCCATCTATCGAGCCACTGCCTCCTCGGTATACCCATTTTTTGAACCACTACCTTCATGGCATGCTCATTGCTTTGGGTCACTACCTTCACGGAATACTCACATTTCAGGCCACTTCCTTCAAAGCATGCCCATTCTTCTAGGTCACTACGTTTATGCTATATTCATCTTTTGGATTGCTAGCTTCACGACATGCCCACCCTTTCAGGTCACTACCTCCTTGACACCTATCTTTTGGGTCACTGCCTTTACAGCATGCACATCCCTCGAGTCACTACCTCCTTGGCATACCCATCTTTTGGGTTGTTGCCTCCTTGACATTCCCATCCCTTTGAGTCACTGTCTTCACTGCATGTCCATCTGTCATGCCGGATTCTCCTTAGCATGTTCATCTTTCAGGTTACTGCCTTAACAATAAACCAATCTTTTGGGTTGCTGCTCCTTGGCATGATAAATTTTTTGAGTCACTACTTCCATGGCATACCCATCTGTTGGGCCGCTGTCTTGTCAATATACTCACCCCTTTAGTCATTACTGTTAGGCTGCTGCCTTCACAACATTCTCATCCTTCGATCACTCCTCTTGTCAATATGCTATTCCTTTTATTGTGGCCTGGTTCTTGTGGATGTGCAGAAAGAGCAGAAAACATGAAGACAAAACTATTCATCACAACAAGGTTACTAGAAACTGTGTTTCCTACTTAAACAAGCTGATTCAACTCAAAAACTTCCCTAATATCAGCTTGCCTCAGACTACTGTAACCAAAAGTCTAAACAATATTGAGAAAGTCATTTGGCAACCTCCTGATCCACAAACCATGAAGATTAATACTGATGGTAGCTTTTCTGAATGGGGTGCTGGGGTGGGGTGGGGGGTTCAGAGATTCCTCCAGCAAATGTTTGTTATTCTTTCATGCTCCTACTTAGGCCAATGATGCTCTAGAAGCTGAGCTTATTGTTGTGTACTGGGCTCTTACCTTTGCACAGAAAGCTGCATGGCATAAATTGTGGATTGAGGTGGACTCTTTTCAACTGATTACTTTCCTCACCACAGAGTAGTTTTCCTCTTGGCACCATATGTAATGGAAACAGAAAATTGGCAATCTATACAAGATGTTCAAAGTTTATATGTCTTTTATATACAGAGAAGGAAACCAACCTGCTAATTGGCTTGTCAGACATGGTCTCTATGCTAACTCCATCTCTGTTGCAACAAGGCCTCCCTCTTCTCTTGCCCTTCTGCTTCATAGTGATAAGTTGGAGACTCCTCATCTTAGATTTAGGGCTAATCAACTCAAAGATCTTTAGTCTTTTGGGGCTTCTTCTCTTGTTTATCTTTACTTAGTTTTATTATTCTCATGTATGTCTTAGTTTTGAGGATTGGTCACCCTTCTAGCTGGTTTATAGTAAGGGGACTTCTCCAATGGAATCTTTTGTACNAGTTTAAGAGCTATACCTGAGCCTAAGATGTTTGTTCAAAATTAGGTTTGAATAAGTAGGCCTTCTTGAGCTTATCCAACTCTTCGTGGCATCGATTTGATGTGATTTTCTTGTTGGGTTGGAGGTTTGCCAGAATTTAGCTCGGTTTCGGCCTTTCCGGCAATGCCGGCGTTTTCCAGCGAGAGAGGAGAAGGGGGAGTTGCTGCTGTCTGTAGTGAATAGGGACTGATGGCTTTTATAGGGGAAAAAAGAAATGAGTGGAAGAGAGGCTGCACATGGTTTTAGTTTTATTATTATTATTATTATTTTTTATTTTGACGGCACGTGCTCATGAGAGGATTTGGGAGAGAGAGAGGGAGGAAGAGATTTTTTTAATTTTTTTAGAGAGAGAGAGAGAGAGATGAGAGAGAGAATAGGAGTGGGAGAGCATGATAGCCCCCATGGGATTGGATATTTGCATGCTTGAGTAATATATATATATATATAATTTTAAGAACTATGCATGCATGAATAATAAATATGATAACATTAAAGCATGTGTGAATTGTAATAATAGGATATAACAGTTTTTTTATGTTATATCATAATATTTATTATTATTTTTATTATCGTTTACTTATTTTTCATCCAGACAGGACATTAGGATGAAATGAACTTCCCTCTGGTAAAATCGATGTTCTGGAAACGATCGCTCAATCTGTTTCATCATTCGGGGTCATTCGGACCACTTTATGACGATCGGGTCTAAAATTCATCAAATTTAATTTGCATTGAATTTTTTTTTTCACGGTTGATCATTTTGGAAATTGATCATAGAGAGGAGATTTCAGATCAATTAGGGGCAAATTGGGGTGATTTGGAGAGTTTAGGCACTTCGGGGTAAAATTAAGATTTTGGTCAGAATGGGTTAATTTGGTCAAGTCAAACCCAATAGATGGTCAAGTATTTGTTTTAGGGGGTGTTTGAAATGATTTTAGAATTTTTGGGCCATGAGTGGCATTTTGGTAATTTTGGCTGACTTTAGTTAAAGTTGTTAAAAGGTTGATTTAAAGACTGGAGGTGGTTCTGGAAGAAATTTGGAGTCAAACGATAGTTTTTAGAGTCATTTTTTATCAATGTGAAAGGTTTTATTATCCCCAAAGTATTTTTTAAGTATTCATTATTTTGGTATTAAGGTGTCAAAAAATTGCTCTAAAGTTTGGCAATATTACAGTCAAAATTCTCAAGAAATCATGAGGAATCATTTGGTGTAATTTTTAGGACTTATCGGTGACTCTGGGAGATTTTGAAAAAATTTTATATTTTGAGGGTCTAGCAGCATTTTGGTAATTTTTTGGAAAATTGAGTATATTTGTAATTTTTGGGTTTCAAATGGATCAAATGATAATATCAATTGATTTTAAGTGGGTTATGTGATTCAATGACATTTTTTGGGGAATTTTGATGGAATTAGAATATTCAAGTGTGGTATTTTAGGGGAAACTAGGTACAAATAATTTTGGTCAACCACATGAGTGTAAATATTATGATATGAAAATGCAATATTTATGATGATCATGATGATTATGAAGGATGGTGCAATGTGTTGAAGTCCAAAAATGTGTAGAGCACTGCAAGGGTTTCCTATGGTTCATAGGTCCTATAGAAATTCTCATCAGGGTTCCTGACCAAAGGAAAATATGTTGAGATTTTCATACCTCTTTTATACTATTTTTAATGATATTGCACTTTAAAGAAAGGTATTTTTGATGTTTTGTTGCAGGAATGATGAATTAGGGTCAATGGAGCAAAAATATGCAAAAAGGAGCGAAGCAAAAAGGACCAAAATGTGAAGAATTGCACTAGGGCGCTGACGGCGCCATCGAGGCCACTGACGACTAGCTTTTCCCGAGGCTACAGGACAGATTCTCTAGAAGGCCGCCAACGGCGCCATCGAGGCCGCCGACGGTGGGATCGACTGTTATGTGACATGAACAATGGATAAGGCCAGATTTTAGAGGGGTGCGTAAGCAACTCTTGGGAAAACTCATCCACATCTTTAAAGAGAACATTTTGGTCGAAAAGGAGGAGACTTTTGGAGTCCTGGAGGTTAGAAAGGATCCATTAGTGCGTAGAAAGCTTACTAGAGCATATAACTGTGAGGAATTCTTCAAGAAATTGTAAGAGTGGAGGGAAAGTGAGAGATTTCTTCCTCCTTGCTACTTCAAAGAGGAATTCTGTGTGTTGTAAAGAAAGGAAGAGATTCAGAGGAACTTTGAGGAGTATTCTTGGGGAGAAATTTTGAGATAAGTTATTTACTTGTTATAGTTTGTATGGCTTTGATTTTATATATGAATTTCAAGTTGTGTTGTGCTTTTCCCATGAGTTCTGAGTAGTTTTCTCTGTCTTTCTCCTTGTCTCGAGATTTGTGAAATGGTGATTTGAATTGGTGAAGCCATGAAAATGTTTAAGAAATTGTGATGATCTTTTCACTTCGATCTTAATTTACTTTCAATCTGGCCAACTAAATTGTTAAAATATGTTGAGTTTTACAACTAAGGTGAAGATTACATCCAAGATTTAGGGAGGTCAAAGCCCTTGGAAGTTGGGTGCAAATAAATAGGGAAATATTACTATCGGGCGTAGAATTGGAGATTTTAGAGTGACAGACTAAAATCCCCAATTTGGTCCTGTCGTTTGGGTGCTGATGTGTAGATGTTAGCCCTCAGGTGAGGGGAACGTGGGAGCTCCGAAGTGAGAGCCGGTATCCTCTCAACCTAGCCGCAAAATCAGTAACTAAGCATAGGATTAGTCAATGTTCTTTATGCCTGGACCAAAGGGTAAAGAACAGGTATGCTCCTATTTAGCATAATATAATTTGAACTAATTCTTTTTATCCATTCACTATTATTTTTTTGGCAAGGAGAAGGATGTTTTCTTATATATTGAATATCACAATTAAACATTATTTTCTATAATTAGTTACTATCCAAATTATCTACTTATTTCAATTGCCTATTAGTGACAAATAAGCAACTTGAACGTCTTTGTAGTTGAAGTATTACTTTTTATTAAATCTTAGTCCGTAGTATTCTATTTCTTTCTGTGGGATCGATATCTAGGACTCCATTAGAGCCCTATATTACTTGAGCGATATGTATACTTGCGTTGACAAATTCAACTTTAACATTATTGAATATTATATCTATACATCTTTATTAAATCAAACAAATATTTATAAAGTCGCAGTCAAGTTTTTGGCATCGTTGCTGGAATTTAAATCTTCTAGTAGCGTCATCAAATTCTTGTAATTATTGATTTACAAAAAGGTCGGTCAAGTTTTTGGCGTCGTTGCCGGGGAGAATTTTAGGAGTATCGGACATATNAAAATCCTAATGTAGCTGCTAATTCATTTGAGCTTAAACCTGCTATTATCCAAATGGTACAAAATAATCAATTTGGAGGTACACCAAATGAAGATCCTAACTTACACCTCGCTAGTTTTTTAGAATTATGTGCTACTTTTAAATATGATAGAGTCTCACACGATTTTATTAGAGTTAGACTTTTTCCTTTTTCACTGAGGGATAAAGCTAAGTTGTGGTTAAACTCGTTAGCACGTGGATCTATTAGAACTTGGGGAGAACTGTCACAGAAATTTCTATCCAAATATTTCCCTCCATCCAAAACTGCTAAACTAAGAAATGACATAACATCGTTCTGTCAGATTAATGGAGAGTCAATATATGAAGCTTGGGAGAGATTTAAAGATCTTTTTAGGAAATGCCCTCATCATTCATTACCAAACTGGTTAATAACTCAAACCTTTTATAATGGATTAANTAGACCCCTAAGAGATTATGCAAATCCTACAACAGATGAAATTCACTTATCCATCCAAAATCCTGATGTAGCCACTAATTCATTTGAGCTTAAACCCGCTATTATCCAAATGGTACAAAACAATCAATTTGGAGGTACACCAAATGAAGATCTGAACTTATACCTCGCTAGTTTTTTAGAGANTTTGATGAGGCTTATTCATTAATAGAAGAAATGGCTACCAACAATTTTCAATGGCCCTCTGAGCGGGTAAATGCTAAAAGAGTAGCTAGAATCCATAATTCTGATGCAATATCTATATTAGCTTCACAGATTTCTGAAAAGAAATTAGATCATTATGGGATGAATTATTCTTCAACACCTCCTATGATGGAAGAAAATTTATCTGCGCAATTTGTGNTCATTAATAGAAGAGATGGCTACCAACAATTTTCAATGGCCCTCTGAGCGGGTAAATCCTAANTAAATATTTCCCTCCATCCAAAACTGCTAAACTTAGAAATGACATAATATCGTTTTGTCAGATTGATGGAGATTCAATATATGAAGCTTAGGAGAGATTTAAGATAACATCATTTTGTCAGATTGATGGAGAGTCAATATATGAAGCTTGGGAGAGATTTAAATATACATCGTTCTGTCAGATTGATGGAGAGTTAATATATGAAGCTTAGGAGAGATTTAAAGATCTTCTTAAATGCCCTCATCATTCGTTACCAGACTGGTTAATAATTCAAACCTTTTATAATGGATTAGTGATTAGATTGATGGAGAGTCAATATATGAAGCTTGAGAGAGATTTAAAGATCTTCTTAGGAAATATGTCAAATTGATGGAGAGTCAATATATGAAGCTTGGGAGAGATTTAAAGATCTTATTAGGAAATGTTAATTTATGGAGAGTCAATATATGAAGCTTGAGAGAGATTTAAAGATCTTCTTAGGAAATGTCCTCTTCGAGAGTCGATATATGAAGCTTGGGAAAGATTTAAAGATCTTTTTAGGAAGTGCCCTCATCATTTGTCCCAGATTGGTTGATAATTCAAACTTTTTATAATGGATTAGTGGGATCTCTTAGATTGATTATTNTAGCTTCGCAGATTGCTGCAATATCAAAGAAATTAGATCATTATGGGATGAATTATTCTCCAACACCTTCTACGATGGAAGAGAATTCATCTGGGCAATTTGTGGATGTTCAACCTTAATATGAGACCTTAAATGCTATTAATAAACCCAACACCCCTTATTTGAACTATTATAACCCAGGTTGGAAGAATCATCCAAATTTTAATTGGAATAATAATTCTTCTACAAATCAATAATTGGCAAACAACCCAGTGAACCCATTAGGAAATTCATCCAACCAAGGAAATGTTAACTATAGACCTTCTTATCCTCCAAGATTTAACAGTAATACTCAAATTAAGGAGAAGAAGTTGTCTATGGAAGAGCTGATATTAAACATGGGTCAACAATTGCAGAATCAAGGAAATCAATTACAAATTCAATAAAATCAATTACAAAATAAAGGAACTGCTATTAAGAATATTGAAAACCAATTAGAGCATATCACTACTTCACTTAGTAACCGAAGATTAGGAACTTTTCCTAGTACTGTGGAACCAAATCCTAAAGACCAAGGAAAAGAACAAATCAAAGTGATGCAATTATGAAGTGGAAAAGAATTGGAAACAATGGTGCAAAAAGAAACAGAAACTGAAAAAGAGGAAGTGGATATCGAAAAAGAAAAGGATCATGAATACCCAGATTTAGAGTATCCATTTACACTAAT
>JXCR01145135.1:15158-63134 GCA_002079205.1 Phalaenopsis hybrid cultivar | reverse complement strand
TATATTTATGGAATAGATCTTTTTACTAATAAAGTTCTCATGAAGTTCTTATCTTTTGGATATTCTACATGACTTAATATTGCAATCTATAGTCATTCTTGAAATAAATTGAAAAACTAAGAACTTAAAACTTGATGACTAGATAATTTGATGGATACAGAGTTAATTCAATTACTTGAATTTTTCTGAAAATCTCACTATGATATTTATCTAAATCAAACTTATAATGTGTTTGAATTAAAATATTACTTCAATAGATCATAACTTTTATATAGTACTAAAATTACTTGAGGACAAGTAATAGTTAAGTTTGGGGGATTTTGACCAAAGGAAAATATGTTGAGATTTTCATACCTCTTTTATACTATTTTTAATGATATTGCACTTTAAAGAAATGTATTTCTGATGTTTTGTTGTAGGAATGATGAATTAGGGTCAATGGAGCAAAAAGATGTAAGAAGGAGCGAATTTGGAGCAAAAAGGACCAAAATGTGCAGAATTGTGGTAGGGCACCGACGACGCCATCGAGGCCACCGACGGCAAGCTTTTCCCAAGGCTACGGGACAAATTCTTTAGAAGGCCACCGACGGCGNTATATATATATATATATACACATAATTAAATATTTTTTTATCATATTAGTTGCCGACACTGGCTCCGTCCTAAAGATTCAAGAGATCTAATGAGAATCACTTAGGATGACATTTTAAATAGGAGGCCTCACATATGGCCTAACTCATATAATTTTAGAATAAAATGTACATAATTAAAAAATATCAATGTTTATGTTGTAAAGTATGACCACTAAATTCGTGTCTGTAACATGCAAAGTAACACACTTATAGGTTTTTTATCCTTAGTAGAATCATGCATACGGTGGTCATAATACAAAAACTTGTGATTACAACAAACAAAGGCTAACTCATCTAACAAGTAGGATTTGCCAGCAAGGTAGCTAAGTGATGCATATACAACATGCAAAAGACCCAACACATTGTGATCATTCAATCATGGTAGGAATGATTATAGTGAACCCCAAGAAGGAGGATCACAGATCTTTCAAGTGTGAATGCAGGAATGCCACATGCACATGTTACATACAAATTGAGGATATTTGGTACATTCCACCTATATAATGAATTACCCCTCGCCTAGAAACTGACCCAAGTGTCATATAGCAAGCAAACAATGTGCTACAAATGAGTTTATATCGGCTACAAGACACTAATAAACAAAATACTCCTCATTTGAGAGGCATAGAAATGAGCATATGTAAGCTTATAATCAATGATAAGTTGGCCAAGGCAAATGAAGCCTGCAACACATGTTAAGTGCCTAATATGCTAGGTAATGTGATTCATACCAAATGAGAATCACATAGATACGTGGACACACATTGTATTTTACACGAGTTCAGCAGCTAAAAAACATGACTCACACTAGACATAATATGAGATACATACAACTCTAGATAGTGTCAGGACAGGTAAGGTAGTGCAACTCTCATTAAAGGGAATCGTGGAACAGGTGGCTTTATATGTGAGCCACCTCCTTAAGAAGTGTGGAAGCATATCCATGTGCATATGGTGGCAATTGTGGGAGAGATACAACAAGTGCGGGTGCTTAAAGAGACACTACAATGATTCTCAAAGAAACACCCAAGCATGTCAAATGTTGTACAACACACACATGTCGTAAATAACTTCACATGCAATGAAATACGATATTGGCATAACATCAAAAAAGAAATTTCATACACATGAAGATGCATGCAACAAGTAAATACAACAATCAACTTGATATAAGAATGCACATAAACATAAATTATTCAAATCAAATTGGCCAAAAATGGCTGACCAGACTGAAGTGATCAATTGATCAGGCCAAAGCGGTCGATCTTACCAAAGTGAAAAGTTTACTGGGCTAGGGTGTCGATCAGACTGATCCTTGGTCAGAGTGAACATAAATGATCGGTCGATCGACCCAAAGCATCGATAGATCAGATTGGAGCAGTTAATCAAATTGATGTGACTGGTTGATTGAACTAGGAGGTTGATCAAACTAAATTGATCAATCAATCAAACCGCAGTGGCTGATTGTACCAAATTCATTGGTTGATTGGATCGGAGTGGTTAATCAACAAAGTGATCAATTTAAGGGATCAGGGAGGTTGATCAAATTGAAGTGATCAGACAATCAAAATGACACATGAAAAATTCCATTATGGGCATGTAATTCGATGACAAATCAAACACGCACTTTCACCCCACATGGAATCTAGGCTAGGGAGAAGGAGAGTGACATACCAACTTGTTACATCTCTGATTTCTTAGTTAAAGTGAAGTATTTTCATAAAGGAAAAACCTTCATAGTTCAGGGAATGAAGAGATCAATAAAATCTTTGTTTTCTAAAATTAAATAGATTACCATAATCCTAATGTCAAGATTTAATGGCTAGGGCTTTAAGGAAAACTACTAGTTGTTACATAAGGAAAAGCCAAAAGAAAAGCATACTATCCTAGGCCTTTCTCTAGCACAAAACCTAAGTTTAATTCTCTAACACAAAAACTTATAAGGCGTAATAAAATTGTAAAAGCAAAGGATTTAGAGATTTTACCTACACAAAGGTTGATGGCGCTTTCTCTGGGTTGGATTCGAGCTCCGACCTCACACTGACTAAGATGCCTCTGCCTCTTCTCCAAAGAAGTAAGAAGCTCTCCTTTTCCAAAGGGGAGATTAAGACCTCCTTCAAGAATTTCCTTTAAAAGCTTCCTCATACTCTTCTCAAGAAATAGATGGAGTGAAAATGGAGAGGAAAAAGATGGAGAAGAGAAAGTTGAGGAAGAAGAAGGAAAGAAGATGAAGCTCCTCTTCTTTCTTCCTAGAGCTCTCCACGCTCAAGCTAATCCCATCTGAATAGAAAACTATGGATCCCTTGGCCTCTCCTTTGATTTTCCATATTAGTTTCGGTTATGGAAACCCTTCTTTCCATTTTTGGGCATAGGTTCACCCAATGAGCTAATGGTTCTCTCCCCCTCATGGCACTTTTGGCATAAAAACCATGTAATACCCCATTAATTAAACCCATGGTTAAATGTACACTAGCCAAATTTAAGAGAGAAAAGGTATCCCCATGCTGAAACCTCAAGCTAGCTCAAACTAGAGGAGACTTTGACCCGCTGAGGATGCATCATGTTTCACTTGATAGGTCACAAGTGTGCCCGAAAAGTGGCATGGGTTTTCTTCTTTCTCTGATTCCCATCACGGGCATAGTGTTGAGGTAGTGTAGGGGTGCCATAGTTAGATCCAGTGAAAGTGTGCCCTAATAGTAGTGTTGGTTTCCTTTGTTCTTTATTTCTCTATGTGGGTTAGTGCTAAGGCAATGTGGGGGCATCGATGATAGGTCAGGCATGGGAGCACCCGAGCCTAGGCACGAGTGCACTAGGGCCAAAATTTGTTTGGATGATATTTGATATGCTCCAAGGAACCTAAATGGATGTTTGTGAGTCATGAGGCACTTTATAAGAGTGGAGATTGACTTTAAGCTCAAAAGAGCGCATCAAAAGGCCCTGATGGATGTCTCGAGCTATGGAAAACAACATATGTTTGAAGCATGGCCCCAATGTGCTTAGGTGGACATCCCACTTGTATGACATCAAAAAGTGATGCCAACATACTATTTTCATAAAAATCTTCTCTACATTGAATCACAATGAACTGGATAGAACTAACGGTAGAACCATTGAACCTATTTATTTTTTAATGCTTCTTGATAGATATGTTTTGAATTATAATACTGAATTACTATTATTATCGCAATAATAGTTTATCATGCATATTAATTTATTATTCTTTTAATTTATAAGCACTTTTATTCACATTAAATGGTCTATTATAGTTAAGTAATTATTATACATTTATGTTAATGGGTATTCAATATAATCTTTTTTATTTTTTTATCTTTTGTTTACTTAAAAAGCTTTTATGTTTGATGCTAATTTTTTTTTATTTATAATTCTTCTTAAAGAAACAATTGCTTAAAGAGGTGGAATGAAATAGTTTAAAGAATCAACATTGTTATATGTTATAGAAGAAAATGTTAATCATTTAAATGAGTTGTTTAAGTTCACAAAAAATTTACAATTCATAATATATTTTTTATACTACACATAATATGTCATTTAAGTTATGTTTGATTTTTTATTTATGATATCACTCGGTTCAACCATTAATTCTACCCTGGTTCAATCAGTAAACCTTGAACCTCCTCCTCTTTCATCTCAATTTTTGGTTTTATTTTCAAAACCATGAATGCAACACTCATGCATCATTGACTCATTTCAAAACTTGGTTGAGTATAACTCTAGATGTAGTTCCATACCTAGTAATGAGAAGCTCTGTAAAGGGTACTAAGCAAATCACCACATTATTGAGTCCTGACATTTACTCCTATGATTGCAGTGGCATGGTCTACTTAACAAGCTTAGCATGTCTGACCAAGCAATTGAGACCCAATGAACGAGTTAGGTGTCTGCACTAAAATTTGATAAATTCATAAGTCATTAAATTGAAGCAAAACTCTTAATATGATGATAATGTTATAATAAATCTCATCGATGTTTGAAAATAAAATGATCCCATACTTAATCATCAAATGCCTATCTCTAATTTTTGGCCAAGTGAAGCTTTGAAGGAGATTCACTGCTCTGTAGAAACAAGTTCCATGAAGGTAATAAGAAAATTACCCTAAAGGAAGACCACTATGATTAGTTTTTTAAAGTCAGAAACCTGGTCGAACAAATGAGAAGTTGTTGAATAACACTTATGTTGATCAGAAAATAAGTTATAATCTACATGAAACACTTTCCAAAAGAGTTTTCGGTTGCCATATGTGGGAAAGTATATTTTTAATTTAATATATATTATAATTTTGGAAATTAATTATTTATATTTGAAAATATGAGACTGAACCAATCCTATATAGACAATAGTTTAAATAAACAAGCACAACACCACAAGTGACGCATCTATCTCGAGGAATAGACACATTACTTGCTAATAAGGCTCGATTAAATAAATAAGGAATTTGTGACATCCATTTTAGTCTGTGAAATCATTTATGTTGACCGACAAATTTCCCCGATATAATATAAAAGATTAGATAGGGTTTGTATTAAGCTTTGTTCTAAAGTTTCCTATAAGGGCAAGCCCCTCTAGTTAATTACATCTTAAATGACTGAAGTCACCTAAGAAAACTCTCGATTTATATTAGAAAATATAATCTACAAGAATTTTAAAGCTTAGTAATTTTAAGGTCGGACAGAGTATCAAATGGGAACAGTTATTTTGGATCCAAAGGAAGAAAACTAGTGGATCTCACGGATCCTGAGGAGAACCTCAGTGATTTCCCAAGCTAGCCTATGATTTAGCTTCAATTTTGAAGAAATTTTATAAAATGTTTCATACTATCAATTATCATTACAAATAACTTAGAAGATAGGATGATTTATGTCGTAGCAAATGACAACCTCGGAGCCTAAAACGAGTTAGTGCTTAAATTGCACAACATCATTGAGGAAATGACTAGAGATAAGGTGAGGATTTATATTGCACTAGGAAAAAAAACCTTGAAATCATATGGCATGTTATTTAATTCTAAGGAAGAGAATGCTTTTCTAGATTTACTTGCTATTACAAAGTTATTCTTTTATACATTTTTGTTATGCTACTCATGGAGTTAGCTCCAACTTCTTTGTCAAAGTGACAGTTCCAGGTTCAATGTTCGAAAGGTTTTACCATGTATGTTTTATTGTTTTGGTTTTGTTGTTGTTAAAATGTCTTCTTTTGGGGAAGTTAAAGTTGATTAGAGCGACACCCATTAGGATCTCACTGTTCCCTTATTCCAGTATCACTAGTTTCTTTTCAATTTACATAGTCTAAACAAGTTATTAAGCACATTTTAACTAGGGAGATCTCATTAACAACCGTGGGTTACCTCCTCCTAGGAACTCCCGTAAATTCAAAAAGACATGTTATGCTTTTTATTTTGTTATTTTGTTTTGAAAAGTGTTGTTTAAATTTTAGAAACATGTTTTGTAATTTAATTTTTGGAATAGTTTTGCAGGTAAAGTAAATAAATACAGATAAGAAAATATTTTAAAGTAAATAAGTAAAACTGCATGTTAGCATCATAAAGCATAATATAGTTACTTGAAATTTAAATAAATTGCAGGAAAGTAGGCAAAAAAATTTGGTATGGAAAAGGTCGTAAAAACGAGTCATATCAAAATATAAGCGAGAGAAAGAACACCAGTAGTGACATATAGAAGATTGGGCCTGAGTGTAAGGCATTGATAAAGGTGGGGGCTTAGAGATGAATTGCTTGCTTCCCGACCTTAAGTGAAAACTACCAACTAAATAATCTACGGAGGGTAGTCATAATCTCGATCGAAGTGATTAATCATGGACCTTCATAAATTTTCATTTTTAAATTTAGTTTTGCATATAAATTTTATTTTATCATGCAAAAGAGATTCATATTTAAAAAATTTGGTAGAGTGGTGCAGTCCACAGGTTAATTACTTTGATCGAGCTAAAACTATAGGCAACCTAAAAGTATCGGGAGCAATCATCTTCCCAAGAGTCTTTGAATAGTACCATCGGTCCTTATCTTCTCCTTTTATTAGAAGTCCTTGAGGAAGAAGATACTATTCTAAATCTCAAGTCATATCCCTCATTTTAACACACATTAGCATTATCGTCATTGCCCTAGCTACCTAAACCTCAGACTTACATAAGCCCGATGAACCATATGTGGCAAAAAAAAATATCCCTAATTGCTCATAAGGATTTAAATACCTTAGATAATATTAAATCCTTGAGCATTGGCTCAATTAATATAGGATAAGTAGTATAGGGCATTTCTATTGATTTAAGTGAATTATTGGGTCCTGAGACATAACTTGATCAGTCCCTAAAATTTTTAATGGATAATTTTTTGGAACAAAGTATAATAAGTTCAACTCTCCTTCAAAATATCCAGAAGATCATAAGAGTGTTCGGGGAACAATCTCTAGCAACTTTTCGAACCCTTTGAAACATTTCAAGTTCATTTGAATTTATTATGTTGTTTGATTCCCAAAGTTAAATTAAGTTTCAACGAACCAACACACCCTGTGCTCAATGAACCTTAATATTTTAATTATCCCAACAGCGGGGTACCCGAGCATTCACTCAATATTTTATTTAAAAGTTATGTAAGTGGATGCCCATAAAGCAAGCACAATTCATTAATAATCTTGTACCCACAATTAAAGTTGGCCTTGTAGTGTTTAAATATATTCATTAGTTAATCATGTTCCTTTTTTCTAATCCTCTTTAAACAAGTTTAAACTTCAGTTCTAGCTCACTACTAAGCCCTTAAATCCAATTTTCAGGGTCAATTCTCATTAAAATCATGCTTATCATATAATCACCAATTAGGGGATCTAAATGAGTAAGTTATTATCTTCCTAGAATAAGCCCACTATCTTAGAATCATCCAATTAAATTAACTTTCAAGTCATAATAATTTACAAAATTACAATTTTATCCTTATTGTGAAAAAGGTGACAAGTTGGTTTCTACCTCTTAGCCCATTACGTTTCAAACATCCAAAAGTGTTTATTATGATAAAAATTACCAATTTACCCTTTTAATTAACCTAAAACTTAGTTAGGGTATCAAATTTTCAAAATGATCATTTTGCCCCTTGTGCTCTCCACTTCATAAATCATTAAATTGAACTCAAAAGACCTTAAAATTTTAAGGTACCCCTCTCTTGGGTAAATTAAAATATCATTAAGAAATTATGATTAGTTGATTTTTATTTAATTTTTAATAATTATTTTAGCTCAAAATAAGAATTTTCAATGTTAATTTATTTAATTATCAAAGTAAATTTTTTGTTCATTGGAAAATTATTGGAGGTTCGCCTAGGTCTGAGGACCACTTGGACCCAATTTAATGATTTTTAAATTTTAATTATTTATTGATTTTAGTGATTAATTAAATAAAAATTATAATTTTATTTCAAAAATTACTTTTTATATTTATATTAAATCTCTTTAAGTTGAGAGAACTCTGAGAACTACACTTTCTTTTTTATGATTTTTATTTTAATTATAATATCTATTTTAATGAAAAAATAAGGAAAATACGTTTTTAGCATTTAAAAATACATAACTACATTAAAAAATTATGAAAAATGTTTTAAAGGGACTTAAGTGATCAAGGAATAATTTGGACATTTTGGTGCATTTTTATTTTTGTAAATTTTAATTATTTTTAATTATTTTAATTTAAAAAAGTAGCTCAAAAATGAATTATTTATTTTAATATCATTTTATTTTTCTTAGGTGCCCCTGATCACAAGGAACACTTATAAGCACTTTTCATCATTTTTCTAATTATATTTTATTTATTATAGTTATTTTAATGTAAAAGTCTCATTTTCTTTAAAAATAGACTTTAGTGGTAAAATCATTTCAAATAGGTTTCAAATTTTTACATTGAGTGAAAATGATCATAATTTACAGTGTGGAACCATTTTTATAATTTCTTTTTGAATTATATTATATTTATTTAAATTTTTATGAGTCTTAATGACTTAATTAGCTATGGTCATGTACATAATTTTTCAAACTCATTTTAATTTTTTCCTAGAGTCCTCTGACCATAAGGAACCTACCAAAGTAAATCCAATATTTATCTGATTTTTATTTTAATTTATATAATTATTTTAAGCAAAAATAGGCAACTAGACTTAAAAATTATGGTTTTTAGAGTTAGAGGTATTCTCTGACTTTGGAAAAATTAGAGAGCATCTCTAACCACTTGCAAAATAAGCCCTCCAAATTTCAAGCCAATTTGATTAATATTTAAATAAATCTAATTAAAATACTCAATAGAGTATTTAATTAATTAAAAACAAAATAAAAGATAAATAATTTTAATTTTTACTTCATATTTTCCTCCTCTAATCATTGAGTAATAGGGTATTTTCATTTTCTTTTTATGATTTTTCTACACGAAGTTATGAATTTTTAAAGTTTTAGTATTTAAAAAAATCAGAAAAGCCTTATTTATCTACTTATCCACGTGACAGCTAGCTCAACCTCGGCAGCTTCGAAAGTGCACGCGAAGGCTTTTGATTTGTTGTGCTTTACAGCTTAGTTTGCCCCACAGCCCGTGGTTCACCAATAGATCCTTCATCCTACGTCTCCTCCATCGTTCGATCAATACACGCGCGAATGGATGACATCCATTCATCGTCCCCATCTGTCCTAAACCAAGAACTATCCACACTAAAACCTTAATATCTCACTTGATACTCAACCAAATTACATGGGGTTTATTTCTACAACTTTATCTATTCGAAGCAAAACTAACTGTCACATGTGTATGAAATACAAGTCTACTTAACAAATGATGTAACTGAGAGCATTTTTAGGGATTTTGAAATATACCTTTGCCCAATAAGCATGGCCTCAATTGGGTGCTTGTTGAAGCTTTCTTGTGGTCCAACAAACCTCCTCGAAGTGTCACCTTGCTCTGGTATAAGGTCAAAGTAGGACATTGACCAAAGGGTGATGCGATTTTGGTCTAGGAGTGGGTTAGAGAGCTCAACATAGAGGGGTTTTATCAGGAACTTCCTCATTTTGTCTAAGGAAGCTTTTGAGTGGTTTAATTTGAAGTTTGGGAGAGTTTGGTGGAGTTACCAAAAAAGCCCTTGATTTGAATGATTAAATTAAGCTTGGACAGTGGATTTCAATGGCTCAAAATGGTGGGATTGAACTCAGGAAGGTTGGACGAAGCTCTGTGAGCAATTTGGAAGGCTCTCCCTAAGCAATTGACAACACTCTTTATGAGAGGACAGGTTTGAATATCCATGGCCATGATGGTCGGCATGGCAATCCAAGGGGTAGAAAATGGTTCTTAGGTGGAGGGATGAGCGGCGCCATTAGCCAATAGGATTGGGATATATTGGATGGGTGTAATTGGATTCAAACCATGTGGAAGACTCTCTTGGTTTAGGTTTTCTGACAACTAGGCCAGCCGGCCAGGCCAGGGGAGGTCGCTAGCAAGGTCAGCGGAGCTAGAGGAGAGTTTAATTGTGATCAGGATGGAGGTTTAATCAGGTGAGGTCAAGCTTGAATTTCGCTCAATTAAAGGATCAATTTGGCTTAGAATAATGTCACAAGGCATTTGGAAATCAATTGAGTAAAACTATAGAAGTTGTGGGGTTCAATTTGGTGGAAGTTGAAGTTTTGAGCAAAATTGGGGGTTTTGGTTTGAATTGAATTTGGACTAGGATTGAGTTTGTTTCTAGGACAATTAAGGGTTTTTTTGGTCTATAGGAATGTCATGAAGAGTTTAGGAAGTGAATTTGGTGGAATTGAATGGGTTAGGGAGTTTAAATTTGTGGAATCTTAGTTTAGAGTCAATTTGGAGCATTTGAATTAGGCTTGGGATTTGGACTTGAAATTGGATTCAATTGGGCTACAATTTGGTTTCAATTAGGTTTAGACATGATGGAATTTGATTTGGATTTTAAATTGGGGAATTTTGAAATCAATTTGTTGAAAAGTGGGGGTGATTTGGAGACTTTAGGCATTTAGGGTAAAATTGGGATTTTGGTCAAAATTTGTCAATTTCATCAAACTAATCAAATTGGTCAAACTAATCACTAGAATTGGTTTTGGGGTTGTTTAGAATGATTTGGGAGGTTTTGGGAATTTTTCGGGCCATGACGAGCATTTTGGTATTTTTGGTGAAGTTAGGGGTATTTAGTAAATTTTTAAAATTTTGAAGTATTTTGGCAATTTGAGTGATTTGAAATGGTTTGCGATTATTTTTTAAGAGAACTTAGGTAATTTTTGAAAATTGGGATTCAAGGCCAATTTTGTAATTTTAAGAAATTTTAGGGGCAAAAAGCCAAAATTTGGGAATTTGGCTAAAGTGGGATCAACTGAGGATGCTAAACATAAAATCACCCTTTTGGTGTGATCAAGGTAATAAAAATCTTGGATCCTCCATGTGTTGGTCTTAGCTAAATGCGAGCCTAGGGCTAAGGGTTTGGACCACCCACATGCGTTTCCAAAAGAGAGGGGAATCATGCTAAGCATGTTTGGTTTGGGATTTAGGTTGTGAGTGAAGGTGAGGAGGTGTGTGTGTGTGCAAGACTGACCAAGACCACACCACATAGGGCTAACCCTAAAGTCATACAGTCTTATGGTGACTCCATTTGAGCTCCCACATGCTTGGCTCCATCCTGCTACGTTCTAGAGGTTAGAACCAAACATGTGGAACTCCAAGAAGTTCAAAGAGGTATTTAGAATTTCTAGGGGGTGGTGCTCCATTACTAGTCCTCTAGAAATAGTCAACAAGAAAGTTCTATGGCTAGATCCTAGGCTTCTAAGGAAGAAAGACTAGACCTCGACAAAAAGTGAGGTCAACAAGAGTGAGTGATTGACTCACACAAATGTACCATAAGTAGTAAAAATTAAAGTACGCAAAAGGTAAAAATGAGAGAATTGTAAGAGAAAAAATCAATTGAAAGCCATATTTCATTATGTTTAGCCAATTGATCACAAAATTTCTCTTTTCACACTCTGTTCATTATTCAATATGCAAAAAATAAAAAAAATTTAAGTACTAAAATTGAGAATGGTTGGATCATGCATTGCATATATCCTCGTCAGTGACTCTGTCGTCTCTAGATTTATCACTTTCACTCTAGGATGTTGAAGGAGTAGAGAAGAGCTTGGTGCATGACACGACCCTCAACTAAGTAGTTATTTAGTTTCTAAAAAGATGGCCAAAATCTTGACCTAATATATTTTAGCGGCTAGTGTGCACAATAGATATGTTATAGGAATTACAATTTAAATAATAATTTACACACTAGGGGTACTACGCAAGTATGTGTATCATTTCAAGTAATATAGGATTTCATTTTAAAACCCTAGTATTGATCCCATAGGGAAGGTGAAGCTATATTTATGGACTAAGTAAAACCTTACTTTAACTCCAGACAATTATTTAAGAAATATGGTAGCTAGTTTATGGGTAAAAAGAAGTTACTTTATTCTTATTAAATCAATTTCAAAGGTTAAAGAAAATGAAGTATTTCTAAGCTAGTTTTACGTAGAAAAGTTCAAATTATGTAAAAGTTATTTCCCCTTGCAAAGAGATCATAATCACTATAGAAATCAAATGTTCAATGTTTTAAATGTAGTTTTTGTGCCAAATAGAAGCAATCTAATTCTTTACCCTCTTCCAAGTTCATACAGAATGTTGGCTAACCTAGAGTTAAGTTCCTAAATCTTTGGTTATGATGAATAGGTTTTAGCCTGTCAATTCCAGATTACCCACTATGAACATTACTATGGAATAACCTAGCCTTAAGTTCCAAACTCTAGATTAAATTAGTTAAGGTTCTAGCCTGTCACCATATAATCACCAATTTACGACCATCAAAATGTATCTCCCTATCTATTTACACGAATAAATGGGATAACTTCTCACATACTAGATTAATGTGATTTCTACTAGTTGAGGAACACATAGCCCTCCAGGTTCATTATGGATTCACAACAAATTTTAACATTCCAATTGGTCAGATTGATGATGTAAATTAAGTATTATATAATAAATCATCAAAATGTGGATGGAAAGGGGGTATAAGAATATCTAGTACTTAAGTTAGTAATTTTGTTTTTCTATTCATTTTAAAAATAAATGTAATTTGCTAGACTTAGGAATCTTATAAAATTAAAAGATAGAATTATATGAGAACTCTGCTAGTAAAGAATTGACTAATACATTAAAATTAAGAATAAACTTAGAAGTGTAAAAAAGTTTATTTCTTTAAGATAGTTAAAGTGAAGCCAATTTTTAATTAGGCATCTTCTCAAGCTTCTCCTCACATATTTTTTTTTATTTTTCTTTTCTTTTGATTTTTTTTCTTTTGGGATCATTTTCAATATGTCGGTGCTATTTTTGGTGTTGAGTGGGGTTTGTGGGGAGTTGCCCGTAAGAAGTTGTCAGTCACCGAAATCGAAATCCCGTCGCCCGCTTCGGAAGGACGTTGAAGTATAAAATTAAACTGACCCCATATTTTTCATATTTTAAAATGAAAGAGCACTGTATCTCAAATCATGTATCTCTCTCGAATGATAAACACAAGACTTGAGGATGAGGCTCGATCAAATAAACTAAGGAAAGTATGACGTCCCTCTGGTCTGCGAAACCATTTGTATTACTGACAAGTTCCCCTATTTAATATAAAGGATTAAATAGGGTTTATATTAAGTTGTGTTTGGACATGCTTCCTATAATGGCAAGCCCCTATAGTTAATTACATCTTAAATGACCAAGGTCATCTAAGAAGTCTCTCAATAAAAATCAAGAAATATTATCTTCAAGGAGCTTTAAATGATAGGACTTTTCAATGAGATCGGACGTAGAGGTGTGAAAGGGGATTGGTTCAAATTTGGAATATTTTGTTGTAGAATCCAAAAGAGGAAGAACTAGGGGGTGTCATGGATCCTTTAGAGGAATTTAATGTGACAGTTTAAAGCCCCTAACTTGGTTTATTATTTTAGGTTTTGATACGTGAAGTTAGCCCCCAGGTGGAGGGGATAGAGGGAACTCTAGAGTGAGAGCTGGTATCTTCCCTACCTAGCTAGGTATCAGAAATAACTTTAAATTAGCCAATGTTCTTTATAGCATCTCTAGTAAGGGTAAAGAATAATATTGCTCATATTTGACACAACATAATTTTGCATACTTCCACAATAGAATTCCTATACTTTGATTCATGATAAGTAAAAAGATATTTCATATTCAGTGCTTCTTATTTTACAAAAACTCAAGTTATCTTTAGAAGTTGTTATTATATTGTCAAAATATTAAAAATACCATAAAGAGTTGAAATTTAATTACTGTGATAATATCTTTAGTTTAAGTAATTGACTTTTTGAAATAGAAGTTTATTACTTAATAGTGCATATTGTGAACAATCTCTGTGGGTTTGATATTTGAGGTTTAATCAAAAAGTTCTATNGATAAGGAAAAAAAAATTTATTATTCAGTGCTTCTTATCTTACAAAACTCAAGTTATCTTTAGAAGTTGTTATTGTTTTGTCAAAATATCAAAAATACTAAAAATAATTGAACTTTAATTTAAGTAATTGTCTTTTTGAAATAGAAGTTTGTTACTTAATAGTGTATATTGTGAATAATTCTTGTGGGTTCAATATTCGGGCTTAATCAAAAAGTCTTATAGTACTTGATAACGATACGTATACTTGCGTAGTATCCCAATTATATATATATATATATATATATATATATTAAAAAGTAGAATTCTTATTATCTTCAGGATCAAGTTTTTGGTGTTGTTGCAAAGTAAGAAAGATAAGTGAAGAATATAATCGCATGCATTGTTATATTATTGCATATAAAAAGTCGGGATCACTTTCCTCTACTTTTTCTAGAACAAATGTTAGATAAGCTAGCTGAGCACAAATATTTCTGCTTTTTTGATGGATATCCTAGATAGCACCAAATATTGATAGCTCTTGAGGATCCAAAAAGACAACATTCACCTATCCTTATGGGACTTTTGCTTTTAGAAGGATGTCTTTTTGTTTATGTAATGCACCTACAACTTTTCGAAGTTGCATGATGTTCATTTTCTGTGATCCAATTGAGAAGGGAATTGAAGTTTTCATGGATGACTTTTAAATTTCTGAAACCTCCTTTGATTCATGTTTAGATCATTTAATAAGAGTTCTAAAACACTATGAAGAAACAAATTTAGTTCTCAATTGAGAAAATGTCAATTTGTGGTCACAGGAGAAATTGTGTTAAGACATAAATTTTTTTAAAATGGCATGGAAGTAGATCCAACAAAAGTTTAAGTTATTCCTAAACTACCTCCTTCTACCACAGTAAGAGGAGTTAGAAGTTTTCTAGGAAATGTTGGATTTTATATGCGTTATATTAAAGACTTCAAAAATTGCCAAGCCTCTAAGTCATCTTGTTGGAAAAGATACAATATTTAATTTTAACAAGGAAAGCCTAAATGTCTTTAATTTATTAAAACAAAAATTAAACATTGCACCTATTATTGCTTTAGTTAATTGGGAAAAACTATTTGAGTTAATGTGTGATGCAAGTGGTTATGTTATTGATGCAGTGTTAGGGAAAAAGTTTGATAATATTTTAAAGTTGTAAAATATGCCAGTAAAATTCTTAATGAATATCAAATAATTTATACTATTACTAAGAAGGAATTATTGGCAATATTACATGCATTTGATAAACTTAGATCTTATCTAATTGGAGCTAAATGTATTGTGCATACTGATCATTCTGCTATAAGATATCTAATGTTGAAGAAGGATACAAAACCAAGATTAATTAGATGGGTCCTTTTTGATGCAGGAGTTTGATTTTGAAGTAGTAGATATGAAGGGTTCTGATAATCTAATTGTTCATCATTTGACAAGGCTTGAACATGAAAATTATGGTGATTTTGATGATGAAATAAATGAAAATTTTCATGATGAACAATTATATGTTATTATTAAGTGGCATGTTTTGTGGTATGCTGATAGAGTTAATTATATAGTTCGTAACATTTTACCCTACATATTAACAAGCCACCAAAAGAAGAAATTCATTCATGATGTAAAATTTTACTTCATGGAAGACCCTTATTTATAAAAGAAATGTATAGATCAAGTTATCCAAAGATGTGTACAATTTAGCGCAACCCAAGAAATTATTCAAAAATATCATGGATCTGATTTTGAGGGACATTTTAGGATAGCTAAAACTGCATTTAAAATTCTATAATCTGGATTTTATTGGCTTACATTATTTAAGTATGTTAATAATTATATAAAAATATGTTATAGAAGTCAAAGAGTAGGCAATATTTTTAAATAAAATGAAATGCCCCAAAATTTTACTTTGGATGTTGAAATTTTTAATGTATGGGGTTTGGATTTATGGGACCATTTATACAATCTTTTAGAAAAAAATATATATTTTTTAATACTTTTGGTTATGTTTATAAATGGATTGAAGCAGTTTCTTTACCCCATTTTGACGCTCAAAGCATTGTAAAATTTTTAAGAAAAAATATTTTTACTAGATTTGGAATGTTGAGAGTTATCATTATAGATGGGAGAAATCATTTTAAGAGCCTAAGAATTGAAACATTAACTAAGAATTATGGAATTAAACATCAAATAGCCACAACATATCATCCTGAGACCAGTGGTCTAGCAGAAGTATCCAATTGAGGAATTAAAAGAATATTAGAAAAGACTGTAAATCCTATCAGAAAAGATTGATCTACAAGAATTGTTCATGCATTATGGGCATATAGGGATAAATATGAAACACTTATATGAATGTCACCATATAGTCTCATTTTTAGATAGTTTTTTCACTTGCCAGTTTAAATGAAGCATAATGTTTATTGGGTTGTTAAGGAATTTCATTATAATTTGAAAGATGCTAGCAAGAAATGATTATTGCAATTAAATAAGCTCAAGGAGATTAGAAATGAATCTTATGAGAATGCAAAAATGTATAAGGAAAAGATGAAAATTTGATATGATCAGAAGATTTTAAGAAAATATTTTTAGCCTAGACAAGAAGTTTTACTTTATAATATAAGATTAATACTAATTCCTGGAAAACTTAAGTCCAGGTGGTCGAGGCCAATTATTGTAATAAAATTCTATCTGTATGGTGTTGCGGATATTAAGGATCTATAAAATGAAAGAATATAGAAAGTAAATAGACACAAATTGAAACCTTACATATGTGGAAACAAGCATCTATAAGAAGAATCTCTGGTGTTGGGTCAATCAGAGTAAAATGTTAGACATGTCAGGCTAACAACATTAAACCAAGTACTTCATGAGAGGTGACTTATGGTTATGTTTGTAGATTGATTTTTGATTGATTTTGGGTTGTTATGTTAACCATATGATGTGTTAAAGAGACCTATAAGATGTAAGGAAGCATAAAACAATAATTTAATGATCTAGATGAAGTTGGGACGATATAATAAGACGCAAGGTGAAACGATGCTTATTTGGGCGCTGGCGCCTAGGTGCCGAAGTTTGGTGCCTAAGCGCCAGTTTGTAGTGAGCCCGAAGCCTAAATGCTGGAATCCAACTCATAGGTTCCACAATTTGGAAAACTTGGATAAACCACCCCTTGGTAGTTTAAACCCACTTCTTCCCTTTCAAGACTTCCATAAACCCACTTAATGAACCTAACACTTCATTAGCTAGGCATGTGAGAGTATTTTGGAGGAGGAAGTGAGTGTAAGATCAACGTTTCCTTGTGATTATGGAGAACAAAATCAATGGAGTGGTTGATGGAATAAAATTCATTCATAAGGATGCTCAGACCTATATCAATAGATTTATTGCGCTTAGCCTTGAAGGTATTACAAAGAAGATCATGAAGATTGAAGAGGAAATTGTGAAAATTCATACCAAGTTCAGCAAATTGTCTAATCAATTTGATCATCTTGACTGGAAGATGAAGCTTCAATTTGATTATATGGCATCTTTCCAAGAGGTGCAAGTAAGGATGTATCAGAAGAACAACTGGATCAAAGAAAAGTCTGCTAAAGAGTTTCCTCACTATCCTTTTTATCACCTGTTTGTGCATCACCATCTGATTAATGAAAAGGTAGTAGGTGCTTTATGTTGGAAATTTTGATATCTAAGTTTGTTTGATATGTTGAACTCTGATCTGTAGGTGTCTTTATGTTCACATATTGTATGTGTGTTTGTGTTTGTATTTACTTATCTACTTATGTTAGATTGATGGTTTGTATTGAACTTAAATTTTTGTTAATGAATTTATATTAAGTTTTTGAATTGAATATTTGGTGTTAGTGTGCTTGGATCATTTGGATTTTTTGTATTTAGGAGTTTAGTACTTATGCAAATGGAAATTAGAAGATGATTAATTATTAAAATGATGTTGAATCAAGTAAATTAGGGTCAGGAGGCCTTAGGTTTTTTGTGCTTTAAAAAAATCAAAAAAATTAAAAATTTTGTAAAATTTGGCATAGGGGACAAAATTGGGGGCTTAAGCACCAGAAACCCAGGAAGAAGGGCGGTTAAGCACCAATGCTAGCGCCTAAGTGTCGAATAGGCTAAACCGCTGATTCAGTCCATTAAATTGCAAATTCCACCAGTTCAAAGCCATTTTCACTGCTCAAACTTCAGCCTCTTTACATTCACATGATTGCATCTCCCTAGGTCTTCTTCTAACTTAATATCTTGGTGATTTACGATCTACAGCTTTGGATTTCTTCTTTTCCACGTAAGATCTACCCTTTGCCTAAAAAAAATTTCTTCATTCACCACGAATTTCTTCTACATTGTGAAATATCTAAAAATTTTGAAAAGTATGGAGAAAATAGAAAAAAATATCCAAAAGGGAAATGCTCTCCACAACAAAGTAAGAGTCACATTCGATTTCATGGATGATAATGTAGTCCTTTGGGTTGAGTAAAAATAAATTGGGAAATATTCATTGATGGGCGTAGAATTGGAGATTTTAGGGTGATAAACTAAAATCCCCAATTTGGTTCAAGCGTTTAGAAACTAAAGCGAGATGTTAGCCCTCAGGCGAGGGGAACGTGGGAACTCAAGGGTGAGAGCCAGTATCTTCCCAGCCTAACCGCAGATTTTGGGACTAAACACTGGATTAGCCAATGTTCTTTATCACTTGTAAAAAGGATAAAGAATATAATAGCTCCTATTTCACATAATACCATTTTTTCACTTTCATGATTTACTGACTATAATCGCATTTTAAGGGGAAGGATGCTTTCTTAAATTTGAACTCTTCATCACGAAATCTAGTTGAGTTTTTAGTAAATTTATCTTTGAAGTTTAGAGATTAGTGTAGTAAACTTTGTTTCTTTAGTAGCATTACACAAACTTCAACGTGTTTTCTTGCATAAATTTTCTGAAGTTTAAGTATTGTGCTTTTGCGTGATTTTCCAAATAAATTTTCACCTCCCTACGGGATCGATACTTAAGACTCCTATAGATAACTTTATTACTTGAATGATATGTAGACTTGTGTTTGCTACCTAGTGTCAATTTGAAATTGAAAGTCCATCTTAATTCACTAGGAGTGGTAGCATTATATATTTTAAAAGAGAAAACTTATTGTACTGAAGTAAATTTTATTGTGATTAATTTGCATATTTTTTAATATAGTTGTCTTGTGTGTTGTGGTGTTGAAAAACATTTATAACACATAACATAAATCACCACATAAAGTTTTTGGCATCGTTGCTGGGGAGGCTACAGTAAATTACTTAAAAAACTTTGTTTCAACTACCAATTTTATTTAAAAAATAATAAAAAATATAGAACAAAATAATAACAAAAAATATTTTTTCATTATTATGTGAGTGCTTATTTTTATAATTTGTACTTGTAAATGTGTATACGAAAATTAGGATCCGAAGGATTAGTACCTTCTGATTTAGAATTAGAACGAAGTACAAGAAAAACTCAAAAACAAAAAGAACTTAACAAAATTATGAAAAATTTAAATAATTAATGCATGGAAAATGAACATCAAAAGAGATCATTAAGAGACTATGTTAATCCTACAGTAGATGAAATTCACTTAACTATACAAATTACTGTTGTAGTTGCTAATTCATTTGAGCTTAAATCTACTATTATCCAAATGGTACAAAATAATTAGTTTGGGGAAACACCATCTGAATATCTGAATTTACATCTTATTAGTTTTTTAGAATTATGTGACATATTTAAATATGACAGAGTGTCGAATAAAGCTGTCAAACATAGAATTTTTTCCTTTTTCATTAAGGAATAAAGCTAAGATGTGGTTAAACTTTTTAGCACCTGGATCAATCTGAACTTGGGGAGAATTATCTCAGATTTTTTTGGCTAAATATTTCCCACCATAAAAAACTAAGAAGCTTAGAAATGATATCACATCTTTTTGTCAGTTTGAAGGGGGATCAATATATGAAGCTTGGGAACGTTTTAAAAATCTCCTAGGAAGTTTCCACACCATGCTTTATCAGATTGGTTAATAGTTCAAATATTTTATAACGGATTAATGGAATCTCTTAGATCTATTATTGATGCTACTACTAGTGGATCATTAATGTTAAAACCATTTGATGAAGCATATTCATTAATTGAAGAGATGGCTACTAAAAATTTTCAATGGCCATCAGAAAAAGTAAATCTAAAAAGAGTAGCCAGTGTTCATGATTCTAATGCAATATCTATAGTATTTGCTCAAATAACTACTATATCGAAGAAGATGGATCAATATGGAATGAATTATTCTCAAACAACATCTGTGCTTAAGGACAACTCATTGGGGCAAATGATAGAATCTCAATCTTCTTGTGAGACTTTAAATGCAATAAAAAATCGTTCTAATAATCCTTATGCCAATTATTGTAATCCTGGATGGAAGTATCATCCACGCTTTAGTTAGAGCAATAATAACTCAAATACTTCAAATCCACAATGAGGAAACAATGCTACAAACTTAGTTGGAAGTTCCAAAAACCAAGGAAATAAAACTTATAAACCTTATTACCCCCCAAGATATAATAATTTGCAAAGTAAGTAGAAAAANAAATCCAAAGAGAGTATCCAATGTTCCTGACTCTGACATAATTTCTATTTTGGCTTGTCAAATCACTGTATTATCAAAGAAGTTGGATCAATTTGTAATGAATATATTTCAAACACTACCTGTGGTTGAGGAAAATTCATTCGGACAAATGATAGATTCTCAAACATCATATGAAACTTTGAATGCAATAAATAATCAAACTAATAATCCCTATTCTAATTTTTACAATCCTGGTTGGAAAAATCACCCTAATTTAAGTTGAAATAACAATAACTCTAGTGGTGTAAATCCCAAATGGAGGAATAATCAAGCAAGCCCTTTAGAAAATATAAAAAATTAAGGAAATACTAATTATATACTTTATTATACTCCTGGTTTTAACAAAAATTGACAGTTTAAGGAGAATAAATTTTCTATGGAAGAATGGTAATACAAATAGATAATTAATAACAAAGTCAAGGAGTGGCAATTAAAAAGATTGTGATTCAATTGGGACATATTGATACTTCACTAAGTAGTAGACCTCAAGCAACTCTTCCTAGTAATATTGAGATTAATCCTAAAGACCAGAATAAAGAGCAAATTAAAGCTATGTAATAAAGGAGTAGAAGAAAAGTAGTAACAAAAGTTCAAAAAGAGATTGAAGTTGAGAACGTAGGGGTGGAAATTGAAAAATCTGAAAAAGCTATTCATCATGATTTAAAATATCCTATTAAATCGATGAAAATTATTGTTGAAAAACCACCACCTCCATTTTCTCAAATATTGAGACAATAAAAAATGGATTAAAAATTCTTAAAATTTTTAGAAATATTTAAGAAACTAACCATAAACATTCTATTTGCTGAAGCCTTGGAACAAATGCTGAGTTATGTAAAGTTTGTGAAGGATATACTTAATATAAAAAAGAAGTTTACAGATAATGAGATAGTTTCACTTAGGGAAGAGTATAGCGCTATAATTCCGAAAAAGCTTCCTGAAAAACTTAAGGATCCTGATAGTTTTACTATTTCTTGTGCTATAGGCAAAATATTTTCCTAAAGAGCTTTACGTGATTTAGGATCCAATATTAATCTTATGCCTCTTTCTATTCTCATAAGGTTAGGATTAGGAGAGATTTCCCCTACTACAGTAACCCTTCAGTTAGCTAATCAATAGATCACTTATCCTAAAGGGGTTATAGAAGATGTATTGGTAAAGGTTGATAAATTTATCTTTCCTGTGGATTTTGTTATGTTAGATACGGAGGAAGATAAAGAAATTGGAATCATTTTAGGGAGACAGTTTCTTGCGACCAGAAGAGCTATGATAGATGTACAAAAAGATGTTACATTTAACCATGAGAGTCAATGATCAAGAAGTTACATTTAAAATATTAAAATTAATGAAATACCCAACAAAAGGAAAAGATGATAAATGCTTCAGGATGGAAATTTAAGATTATTTGAGTAGCGATCATTTTACGAAACGTTTTGAATAAAAAATGGAACAAGAAGATTAGAAACATTAAGATGAGGATAAAATGCAAGATAAGTTCATTGAAATATGTACTGAAGATATAGATTATGTTCAGGAAAGATTTGAATTATTGGACGCTACGAAAAATAATAAAAATCTTATTCCTTCAATAGAAGCACCTCCTAAACTTGATATGAAAGTACTCCTTACACATTTAAATTATGTCTTTTTAGGAGATTTATCTACATTACTTGTTATAGTATCCTCTGATTTAACTAAATTACAAGAACATAAATTATTAGAGATTTTAAGAAAATATAAGAAAGCCCTTGGATGGACATTAGCTGATATCAAAGGAATCAGTCCTTCAATTTGTATGCACAAAATTTTTTTAGAAGGTCATCATGACTGAAAGCAGATCCTTAAAAGAGATTAAACCCTACAATGAAAGAACTGATTAAGAAATAAATTTCAAAATAGTTAGATGTTGAAATTATATATCTTATCTTAGACAGTACTTGGGTAAGTCCAATTCACTACGTCCCAAAGAAAGGGGGTGTGACTGTTGCTATCAATGAAAAAGAAGAATTAATGCCAACACGACATGTCACAGGTTGGCAAATATTTATTAACTATAGAAAATTTAATTTTGCCACTAGGAAATATCACTTTCCTTTATCTTTTTTGAACCAAATGTTGGATAGACTGGGTGGGTACAAATATTTTTGCTTATTAAATGGATATACTGTTTATCATCAAATTCATATTGCTCTTGAGGATCAAGAAAAAACAACATTTACAAGTCCTTATGGTATTTTTTTTTCTTTTAGATAAATGTCTTTTGGTTTATGTAATGCACCTACAACTTTTTAAAGATATATGATGTCTATATTTTGCAATTTGATTGAAAAAGGAATAGAAGTTTTTATGGATAACTTTTCAGTGTTTGGAACTTCATTCAAATCATGTTTAAATCTTTTTGAAAAAGTTTTAGAATGATGTAAAAAAACAAATTTAGTATTAAATTAGGAGAAATACCAATTTATGTTTGCAGGAGGTATTGTACTTGGACATAAAATTTATGAAAATGGTATAGATGTAGATCCGGCAAAATTTCAAGTTATAGTTAAACTACCTCCTACTACTACTCTCGGAGGGGTTAGAAGTTTTTTGGAACATGCTAGTTTCTACATGCCATAAATTAAGAATTTTTTGAAAATTAGTAAGCCTCTATATCAATTATTAGAGAAAGATGCAAAATTTGATTTTAATCAAAAATGCATTAATGCCTTAAAATTATTAGAAGAGCAATTAATCACTACTCCTATAATAGTTTCACCAAATTAGGAGAAACTGTTTGAGCTAATGTGTTATGCTAGTGATTATGTAATTAAGACTGTATTAGGTCAAAGATATGAAATTTTTATAAAATTATATATTATGCAAGTAGAACTCTAAATAAAGCTCAAATTATTTATACCACTACTGAGAAAGAGTTATTAGCATTTGCCTATGATTTTGATAAGTTTAGATCTTATCTCGTTGGAGCTAAATGTATTGTGCATGTTGATTGAACGACACAAGAATTTGTGTAGCTTAATAATAATGATGCAATGTAGCCAAAATTATAATGTAATTTTAATGATAATAATTTATCTTTAAAATCCTCTTTTAAAATATCAATTTGTGTTTACATATAACGCAAGTATACGTATTATTCAAGTAATATAAGGCTCTAATGGAGTCCTAGATATTGATCCAACAGGGAAGTTGGAAATATATAAGAGCTAGCTAATTTTATTCTATTATAAAATAAAATAAAAAATAAAAATAAAGTAAAGTGCGAAGTTTGAAATTAAACTACTTAAGTGAAATGCTTCTAAATGTGCAGATGTACGACTATAACAAGTAAATTAAACTAGATGCTAAACTTTCAAAAGTAAATTACTGAAATAAAATAAAGGTTTTTGTGGATGAAAATTTCAAGTACGAGAAAACATCCTTCCCCTTTACAATGAAATTATGGCTTGTGAAGAAATTGAAATCATTTGAAAAATATATTTAAAAAATTATTTTGTTCCAAATAGGAGCAATCCTATTGTCTACCCTCTTCCAAGTGCTATAAAGAACATTGACTAATCCAGAGTTTGGTCCCTAAGTCCATGGTTAGGCTGAAAGGATACCGGTTGTCACTCTAGAGCTCCCACTACTCCCTCCCTTGAGGGCTAACATGCTCGCATTAGTTTCCAATCAACTGAACCAATTTGGGGATTCTAATCTGTCACCTTAAAATCTTCCAATTCTACATCCAAAAAAGTATATTTCCTATTTATTTGCACCCAATCCCATGGATGAAATGCTCTCCCATAAAATTAAATGTGATTCTCCCTTTGTTATAGAAATCATATCCCCTTTTTAGAACATATAATTCTCAACTTACTTTAACAATTCAATTAGTCAGATCGAAAAGTAAATGAAGATTGGAGTTCAAATCATCAAAAATTATTGACATTTAAAATCGTAGAAAACAAAATCAATTCTTCACAAAACCATTTCTTCAAAGTAAGGAGAAGGATAAAGAAAACTATTCAAAATTTATGAGAAGGATACAATAAAACACGAATTTCATATATAAAAACAAGTTTACAAACAAAAGAAATGTAAAGTGGAACTTAACTCACAATCCTTCCCAAGCAAATCCTTAGAAGTTCTCTCCAAGCCTTTCCCTCTTTACAATCTCTCTCAATTCTCTCTTAGAAATGTAATAAAGAAGAAATCTCTCACCTTCCCTATCCTCTTACAACACTAGAAGAAAATCTCCTTCTTTTTCTCTATTTAACTCACGTCCATCCTCTCTCTCTAACTTTTTCATCCCCCCTTAAAGTCCCTTCAGAAGTTCCCTTTTGTTGGTTGCCGCTCCTCTATGAAAAGAGGCTTGATTTCCTCCAAAATTTAAAAGCCAAAACTTCGAATTTCAAAAGATGTGCCTCCTTGATCCAAGAGTCAAATCTCTTCAAATTGGAATCTTCCAAAGTGTCTACATGCATTGAATCACTCCATGGGGTGCTTAGAACAAGTGTCCCTCTGAAAATTTACGCAAAATTCATCTTGAACGGCATTAATTTCAAAATGTCGTGCTTGGCGCATCATGCGCCAAACCCCAAAATTTGTTGTTTTTGCTCTAAATTTAGCTCTTTTTGCCATTTTTTTCCAAATGCATAAAAATGGTATACCTGCAACAAAAATAAAATACCTTTCTTTAAAGTTCAATATCACCAAAAATAAACATAAAAAAGGGTACTTAAAATAGTAGATTATTTTTTTGGATCAAAATCCCCAAAACTTAAATGTCACTTATCCTCAAGTGACACTTTTATTACATAAAAGCATATGAATTTAGGATAGAGATTAACTTATCACTTCTATACTCAACAAATAGAATAGAAAAATTTAAGAAAAACATTTAATAACTTAAGTTCCAACTCCAAATCTAGGAATGTCTAGTAATTAAATTTAAGATTTTTGAATCTCTATTCTTTTCAAGAAGAATTGCAATTTGTCATGCTAAGGATATTTAGAACATTCATATGAAAATGAACTTCATAAAAACTTTACTAGAAATGCTACTAATACTTTAATACAAGTTTAGAAAATGTAATAAAGCTCATTCCTTAAGTTGATTCAAGTGAAGCCAATTTTTTATTAGGCATCTCCTCAAGCTTCTCCTCACCTATTTTTTTACTTTTCTTTTCTTTTTTTTCCTTTTTTTTTCTTTTAAAATCTTTTTAATCCTTTCTTTTCTTTTTCTTTTTCTTTTTTCTTTACAAGTGAGGTTTACTTTATCTAAATAGCCTTTAATAGTTTTGAACTTCATTATCCTCTTTTTAAAGTCAAAACTCCACACCCCTCCTTACTTAATAAAGTTATACTAGTTTATGATTTTTCATAAAGTCTCATTCCTTTCTTCTTACATAAAACTCTAAAATTCTTAACATACTAAAAATACAATTTTTCTTTACTTTAAAATAGAAAAACATAGTCTTATCCTATCATACCAAATATCTTTTTACTTTAGAATTGACCTTCATTATTAAAAACCTTTTACCTAAATTTACTATAATATTTATAAACATAAGTATAGTCATTTAAAGTTAAATCTTAATGTCACAAGTCAAGTTAAATAAATTTTGAAAAATATAGTTACTTTAAGACAAATAAAATTTAGTTTTCTCCATTTCAAAAGAAAATTTTCTTTTCCCCCAAACTTAATTTTTTAAATTATTCTAAAAACATTTTAGTACAAAATTTTAGTTGGTAAAAGAAAACAGTAAATGCATGAAAATAAAAACTAACCTATAGAGGATTTATGATCATGAAATTGGTTCTGGTATACTGCAGGTACTAACTGTAAAACTACTTGCATGCTTTAAATCATTAAATAAAACATAAAATATTCTAAAGAACCTATTTGGAATTAAACACATAAATACGAAAATTGAACAATAAAAATTGAAAAATACTACACATTTAACAAGTTCAAACTGAAAAGTAAACAGTTTATAATTACTATTACAAACTGCAAGTCCATGACACAACATAAAAAAGTCTTTTGCTACAACAAGTTTTCCAAATAAAAGTACACCAAAATACAAACACAAACACACCAAAATAACTAAACAAGACTCATAAAATATCAACCTTCGTCTCCTTCCACTCCATCTTCATCATCATTTTCTTCTTCTTCTCTTGCTTTATCATCACGAATGGGAGTATATGGGAAAAAGCTGAGGCAAAAAGGAAAGTTCACGTTAGGTTCACCTATGAAGTGTCTAACCATAGCATTTTGAAAATCTATATCATGTTGAACCCTCCTCTGTTGATATTCATCATTATATGCATTCCTTGCATCTATCTCTCCCAACTGAGTCTGCATATTAATAATATCATTTTGTTGAATCATAAGTTCGTCCATAACACCTTCCAAAGATGTAGCACTAGAAGTAGATGCCCCTGTAACAGATGTAGAGGGCCTAGTCCTTCTTCCACTTCTAGACTCAACAAATGATTTTGCTCTCTGAATCATGTGTTTCCTAATTGGATTTTGAGGTTGTAATCTTTCTTCTTTTGTATGGGATTCAACTCTTGATTGTTCTCATAAAGTAAAAATCAGGGTAGGATATCCCAAGCCTCCAACCGTAGCACTACAAGCAATCCTCCGAAGGTGATGAACTATAAGTGCACCAACATCTATTGCCTTCATTTTCAGAATGCAATAGTTCAACACAATTCGATCCTTTGTAACATCAGCAAGATGATTTGTAGGTATAAGTCTGGCAAAGATGAAATGATGCCATATTTTTTATTGAACAGTTAACATGGAAGCAGGGAAGTTAACTATCTTGTTATTCTTTGTCTTCCACTCTCCTCTTCCATCAGTCAAAAAGGCAATAACTTCTTCCAATGATGAATCAATGATAGAAAAAGTGGCATATTCATCATGGAAGACATTTTTAAGCCCATAAAATGCATTGATCCTTTCAGAGGAAAACTCGACTTGTGTACCTCTCACCAAAATTTGATCTTCCACAGTGAATCTTAAGTTTGCATAAAACTTTCGGACCATAAGGGCGATCGCCACAACAGTGAAGTAACAGAATTGCTCCCAATTTCTAGCACGAATCAACCTCTCAACCTCGTCTCCCGGGTTTGCAAATGCCCGCTCTTGGATCATTCTTTTGTTCTCAAATAAGATATTGTAGCTGCATTGGGCTTTAAAACTAAAAAACATCGAGCATCAAAGTCATTGGTCGATCTTCCTCGCTTAACTCGGAGAGCCATAAAAAATTCTATGAAAATCCAAATGAATTCCAAATAAATTACTAAATAAAAAATCTAACCCCCTAAGCAAGATTATTTGGCAAGAAACACTTCACCATGAGTTTCCTTCAAGCACTTTCATCAAAATTCCCATTTTTGGATCTCCCAATATCCATGGTGAAAATCAAAAATTTCTAAGTTAATGTGAAGCTCTTAGCTAGAGAAAATGAAATCTTTGATTGTTATCCTCTGAATCTTTCTCTTTAGCCTGAAATGTGATGCTCTAGGTCAAGGTCTTGAGGTAGAAGATGACTCAAGTGGCAAAAATGGAGATTGTCCGTGTGATTTCACAATTTTCTAGGAAATATAGTGTGCTTGGACATTTAGCACATCATGCGCCAAGGCTCTATAAGTTGGCGCATCATGTGCTAGAGCATATTTTTGCCCAATTTTGGTTTTTGTAGAAATATGCTCCATACTGCCTTTTAACCTTTATTTGACTCAAATAAAACTTTCTAAGCATAATTAAACATCAAAATAACACTAAATTTTCACAAACAACATAAAACTCATATTTATATACGAAATTAGAGTTATTACAAACTAAAATTTTTCAAGCTAACACTAAACACTGAAATCTAAACATCAAACTTCACAACAAATAAGATAAATAGTGCAACAACTTAAAGTAAAGCAATCCAGCACAACAAAGTATAACAAACAATACTAGACAAAATGTTTTATGTTTAATTCAACTTCACTCATCTTCGTCACTCTCGTTCTCCTCGAGATCTCCCATAGACTGGTAGTGTACATACAGATTATAGAAGGGCCTAAATGGAAATTCATCAATTGCATTTTCCTCCTCAATCAACGCATGCTTCTTGAACATACGTACCAAACCATCTTCAATATGCCCTGTATGTTCAAAATGTTCCTTAAGTCTCCAATTCAGCTGATCCAGCTTTTTCTAAATATTCTCAATTGCATGTATAAGGTTATGCACCTCTTTTTCTATCTTTTTAATTCTTTTTTAAAGTGTACTCGAGTTGTAGTAGGGTTGAATAGGTGATGAATTCTGAGATCCTTGATCCATTAGGACATCTATAACATTTTCATCTCCTATTCCAATGCAACTACAGTAAACTTCAAGATCCATCGGCTTCCAAGTCAGTAGGACTTTCTCCCAACTTTCATAAGGTACTTGTGATTGACTACAGAGTTGAAAAATAGTAGATGGGTGTCCCAATCTAGTTGCAGATCCATTTACAATCAAACCCAAAATAGATTTATTCCTCATGGTTTCTTACTTCTTCAAATCCATCTCCCATGAAGACGTCATCTTAAAATCTCTCTCTTTTAGGCTTTAGGGCTAGAAAGGATCTAGAATGAAATTCCTTCACTAAACCCTTCTATTTATAGGCGTAAATTCTTCCAATAACTCCTAGACACGTTTAGAAATTGCCAAGTCGCATTTTTGCAAACTTTTAGACAATTTTTTCTTCTAGAATATTAATTTTGCACATGTTTTTAAATTGTCGCGCTTAAGTGCCAGATTTGGTGCTTAAGTGCAAGTGCACATTTTTGCACAAGTGAACTTAACGTCCAAATTCTCATTTTAACATGTCTAGATCACTAAATAAAGTCGTAAAATCAATACTAACACATAATAATCTCAAAAGTACTACCCTAAATTTTCTTAATCACACATAAAACAACAATAAAAATAAAAACATTGATACTTATGGGTTGCCTCCCACAAATCGCTTGGCTTTACATCGTCAACCCGACGTAACCAGTGCTTACTCTGGTTAACCCAACATCATTCCATCATTAAACTTCTGTTGATCCCCTATATAATAAGGTTTCGGCCTATGCCCATTTACTTTAAATATTTTCTCAGATTTAGGATCTTTAATATCCACACCTCCATAAGGATAAACTTTAATCACAATAAACGGGCCCATCCACCTAGACTTAAGTTTGCCTAGAAATAATCTTAACCTTGAATTATATGGTAAAACTTGTTGTCCTGACTAAAATCTTTTAGCAAGAATATTTCGATCATGCAACATCTTCATTTTTTTCTTTATAAATTTTAGCACTTTCATATACTTATCTCTTCAAGCTCATTTAATTGTAATAATCTTTTCTCACCAGCATCTTTCAAATTATAGTTGAACTCTTTAATTGCCCAATATACTTTATGTTCAAGTTCAACTGGTAAGTGACACGCTTTTCTAAATATTAGCTTATTTGGGGACATTCTTATAGGAGTTCTGTATGTCGTCCTATAAGCCCACAAAGCATAGTCAAGTTTAACTAACTAGTCCATTTTTGTTGGATTCATAGATTTTTCTATAATTATTTTAATTTTTCAATTAGATATTTCAGCGAAACCACATGTCTGAGAATGATAAGCAGTAGCAATCCTATGATTTATATGATATTTCTTTAATAACTTCTCCATTATGGCATTTCTGAAATGACTTCCCCCATCACTAACGATAAATCTTAGCATCCCAAATCTATAAAATATATTCATTTTCAAAAATTTTGCAACACTTTAAGCATCACATCGAGGTAAAGCAACAGCTTCTATCCATTTGGATACATAGTCCACTGCTAACAGAATATATAAATTTTCAAAAGATGGTATAAATGGTCCCATGAAATCTAATCCCCAAACATCAAATATTTCAATTTCTAGCAGATAATTGAGGAGCATCTCATTTCACTTAGAAATATTGCCTACTTTTTTACAGCTATCACAAGTTTTGGTATAATAAATATTGCCTACTCGTTGACATCTATCACAAGTTTTAATATAAGCATTAACATCTCTAAAAATTTGTAGGCTAATTAAAATCCAGATTGTAGAATTTTGTATGTTGTTTTATCAACACCAAAATGTCCCCCAAAATCTGATTTTGTATGTTATTTTATCAACACCAAAATGTCCCCCAAAATCAGAATTATGACATTTTTGTATTTTGTATGTTATTTTATCAACATCTCTAAAAATTGTAGGCCAATAAAATTCAAATTGTAAAATTTTGTATGTTGTTTTATCAACATTAATATAAGCATTAACATCTCTAAAAATTGTAGGCCAATAGAATCCAGATTATAAAATTTTGTATGTTGTTTTATCAACACTGTCCCCCAAGAATTATGACATTTTTGGATAATCTCATAAGTTTCTTCTAATGATACACATCTTCAAATAATCAGATCATTTCCTTGTTTATATAAAAATGGGTCATCCCAAAAATAAGTCTTATCTTCAGAAATGAATTTCCTCTTTTGTTGATATGTCATTCCGTAGGGTATAAAATCACTAACAATAAAGTTCACAATGTCAGCATACCACGGAATACGCCACTCATTAATAGTGAATAAATTTTCATTTGGAAAATGTTAAATAATTTCATTTTCAAAATAGAGTGGTTTTTCTAATTCAAGCCTGGAAAAATGATCAGCAATTTGATTTTTAAACCCCTTCTAATCTACTATTACAAAATCAAATTCTTGCAAAAGAAGAATCCATCTAATAAATCTAGGTTTAGCATCCTTCTTTTTCATTAAATACTTAATAGCAGAATGATCTGTATACACTACACAATGAGTTCGAATTAAATATGATCTAAATTTATAAAAGGCATATATTATTGCTAACAACTCTTTTTCAGTTGTTGTATAAATTGAGTTTCTAAGAGAGTTTTACTAGCATAGTAAATAACTTTAAAAATTTTATCATATCTTTGTCCTAAAACAACTTCAGTAGCATAATCACTAGCGTCACACATTAATTCAGAAGATTTTTCCCAGTTTGGTGAAACTATAATTGGTGCAATGATTAATTTTTCTTTTAATAATTTAAAAGTTTTTAGGCATTCCTCGTCAAAATTAAAAAATTGTATGTTTCTCCAGTAAATGACATAAAGGCTTACAATTTTTAATCGGGAGGAATTGTATTAGGTCATCAAATATCAGTACATGCCATAAATGCTTAGTAATCTTAGAAAGGTCCTCAATATATCACTGTAGAATCTAGGATGTCCTAAAAACTCTTAATTTCCCTTACATTTTTGTTGGATAAGGTAAATTAGCGATCACTTGAATTTTAGTAGGATCTACTTCCATACCATTTTTTGATATTTGTTGGATAAGGTAAATTAGCGATCACTTGAATTTTAGCAGGATCTACTTCCATATCATTTTCTAATATTTGATGACCTAATACAATTCCTCCTACTACCATAAATTGACATTTTTCTTAATTAAGGACAAAATTTATTTCTTCACAGCGCTTAAGAACTTTGGATAAATGTTCTAAACGTGAGTCAAATGAAGTTCCAAACACTGAAAAGTTATTCATAAAGACTTCAATTCATTTTTTAATTAAATCACAAAAAAATGCAGTCATACATCTTTGAAATGTAACAGGGGCATTACATAAACCATAGGGCATTCTTCTAAAAGCAAAAGTACCATAAGGACTGGAAAATGTTGTTTTCTCTTGATTCTCAGGAGATATTTGAATTTGGTGACAACCAGTATATCCATCCAGAAAATAAAAGTATTTATGCTTAGCTACTCTATCCAGCATTTGATCTAGAAAGGGTAATGAAAAATGATCTTTTCTTGTGGTAAGATTTAATTTTCTATAATCAATGCATATTCGCCACCCTGTAACTTCTCTAGTAGGTATTAACTCATTATGTTCATTTACAGTTACATTTACTCCTCCTTTCTTAGAAACGTAATGAATTGGACTAACCCATGCACTATCTGAAACAGGGTAGATAATTCCAGCATCTAACCACTTTAAAATTTCTTTCTTAACAACTTCTTTCATAATAGGACTCAATCTCTTTTGCAGATCAGCCCTGGGTTTGCAGTTCTCTTCCATATGAATTATATGCATACAAACTGAAGGATTGATTCCTTTAATATCGTTGTCCATCCAAAGGCTTTCTTAAAATTTTTCAAAATTTTCATCAACCTTTCTTCTTCTTCTATTGTTAATTTTGAGGAAATTATAACAGGTAAAGTAAAGGAATCTCCTAAAAAGGCATATTTTAAATGATCAGGAAGTAACTTCAACTCTAGTTCTAAGTTTTTTCAATAGATGGACAAAATGATTTATCTTTGTCTATCATATCTAAAACTTCAAAACTTTCTCGAACATAGTTTGAATCTTCCTTAAAAAGATCTTCACATTGATCAAATTCCTCTTCTTGCTCATGTTCCAAATCTTTTTCTTCAATTTTTTCTTTATAAGTAGTCTTGAAATGAAATTCACTTAGATATCTTATAGCATCCATTATAAAACATTCATCATCTTTACCTTTCACATGGTATTTCATTGATCTTAAAATGTTATAAGTAATAGTTTGATCATTGAAGCGTATTGTTAACTCCCCTGCACATCTATCATTGCTATTCCTGTGGCTAGAAAAGGTCTCCCTAAAGTGATAGGTATCTTTTTATCTTCCTTCATATCTAGCACAATGAAATCAATAGGAAAGATAAATTAATCCACTTTCACTAGGACATCTTCTATAACTCCTTTAGAGTACGTTATCAAACGATCTGCTAACTGCAGAGTTACAGCAATTGGGGTTATTTCTCCTAATCCCAATCTTTTAAATATTTAAAATGGCAAAAGGTTAATGCTTGCACCTAAATCACATAAAGTTTTCCCATAAAATTTTTCTCCTATTGCACATGGAATTGTAAAGCTATCAGGATCTTTAAGCTTTTCAGGAAGCTTCTTCTGAATTATCGCACTGCACTCCTCACTAAGTGCAACAGTCTCATTATCTTTAAACTTCTTTTTTCTGTTGAGAATATCCTTCATAAAGTTTACATAGCTTGACATTTTTTTTAAGGCTTCAGCAAATGGAATATTAATTGTAAGCTTCTTAAATATTTCCAGAAATTTTAAAAACTACTTATCCAACTTCTGCTGACGGAGTCTTTGAGGAAATGGAGGTGGTGGTTTTTCCAAATCAATTTTTAGTGGAGAAATATGTCTCTTAGAATCTTTTGGAGCGTCCTCTTTTGATTCTTCAATTTTTTTTCTCTTTACTTCAATGTCTTTTTGAACCCAACCTTCCAACTCTCTTCTGCTTCTAAGTTGAATGGCTTTTACTTGTTCTTTATTCTTGTCTTTTGGATTTGATTCAGTATTACTTGGAAGTGTTCCATGGGATCTATTGCTTAATGAATTTGTTATTTGCCCAAGTTGATTCTCGATATTTCTAATTGTAGCTCCTTTACTTTGTAATTGATTTTCCATTTGTAACACCACTTCTTCTAATGACAACTTCTTCTCCTTAAACTGTGTATTACTATTGAAACCTAGAGGATAAGTAGATCTATAATTATTATTCCCTTTGTTGTTCCAGTTTCCCAATGAGTTTCCTTAGTTGTTCCCTCATTGCTGATTATTACACCCAAATTATTAATCCAGTTAAAGTTCGGATGGTTCTTCCAACCTGGGTCATAATAATTTGAATATGGTTTATTCTGCTTGTTATTTATGGAATTCAAAGTTTCTAATGATGTTTGAGAATCTACCATTTGGCCTAATGAATTCTCTTCAATCATGGAAATTTGTTGAGAAAAATACATTTCAAATTGGTCTAACTTCCTTAAAATTGCAACAACTTGATTTGCTAACATGGTAAATGCATTAGTTTCATGAATATTGGCTACTTTCCTAGGATTTACCCTTTCAGAAAGCCATTGAAAATTATTAATAATCATTTCTGTAATTAAAGCGTAAGTGTCTTGAAATGGTTTTGACATCAATGAACCACCACCAGTGGCATCGATAATTGATCTAAGAGATCCAATTAATCAATTATAAAAAGTTTGCATTATTAACCAATCTGGTATAGCATGGTGTAGACACTTACTTAAGAGTTTTTTAAATCTTTCCCATGCTTCATAAATAGATTCCCCTTCAAACTAATTAAAAGATGTAATATCATTTTAAGTTTTTCAGTTTTTGATGATGGAAAATTTTAGTAAGGAATTTTTGTGCTAAATCACCCCAAGTTCTGATAAATCCAAGTACTAACGAATTTAACCACATTTTAGCTTTATCCCTCAGTGAAAAAGGAAATAACCTAAGTCTTATGGAATCAGCTGATACACCATCGTATTTAAATGTAGCACACAACGTAAATTTGGATCTTCAGTTGGTGATCTCCCAAACTGATTATTTGATACCATTTGGATAATAGCAGGTTTAAGCTCAAATGAATTAGATACTACAGTAGGTTTTTGAATACTACAATGAAGTTCATCTACAGTAGGGTTGGCATAATCTCTTAAAGGTCTAAACTCTTGATGAATTTCAGCATTTTGATTATTTTGGTCTGTCATTTCTATATTTTTTTGGAATTTTCAAAATTCAAATTTTTTTGGTTTTTCTGAATTTTCTAATAGTTCTTTCTAATTCAGAATCGTAGAGCACTAGTCCTTCGGAACCTGAACTACGCATACACTAACATATAATAAAATAAAATAAAATTCAAAACACATAGAGAAAATAAGATACAATACTTAAATTTTAAATAAGACTTTCTAAAGATAGAAATTTTGCTTTCGATTCCCCGACAATGGCGCCGAAAACTTGATCCCTCTTGATAATGCTAATACGCAAAGTACAACAATAATTCAGATTATATTTCACTTTTATTTCTTTATTTTACAACAAAACTAAAAACTTGATTCTGAAGCAAAATAAGAATTTAACTTTTAATTTATATATATTGGGATACCACCCAAGTATACGTATCGTTATCAAGTAATATAGGACTTTTTTATTGAGACCTGAATATTAAACCCACAAAAAATTTATATAATATGCACTTTTAGAAAACTTTCTATTTTAAAAAGATAATTACTTAAACTGAATATATTTTGCAATAATAAAAATTCAAATATTTTTGATATTTTGACAAAATAGTAACAACTTAAAATGATAACTAGAGTTTTGTAGATGAAAATCACTTAATAAGAAAAAAATCTTTCTTCTTATCATGAATCAGTAATAAGTATAGGAATTCCTTTGTGGAAGTAAGCAAATTGTGTTTTGTCAAATATGAGAAATAATATAATTTACCCTTACTCGTGATGCTATAAAGAACATTGGCTAATTTAAAGTTTGAATAGTTCTGAAGACCGGCTAGGCAGGGAAGATAATAGCTCTCACTCTAGAGTTCCCTTGATTCCCTCAACCTCGGGGCTAACATCTCGTATCAGAACCTAAAACAATAAACCAAGTTGAGGGCTTACTTTAAAGTCCTCTAACTCTACACCCATCAATGAATATTTCCCTATTTATTTGCACTCAATAATAAACGTCTACATCCTTCAATGAATATTTTCCTATTTATTTGCACTCAATCATATGAACTACATTCTCATTCATACGACCTCATGTGATTCTTTCCAATTGTTGACTGAGACAATACCAGCCCGATTCTTACATATCCTCACAAAAAATTTTAACATCTGGATTGGCCAAATCAAGAAGTAAATGAAGTGCATGGATTTAAATCATTAAAGCTTCTTCCATCATTGAAGATCAATAATTTCCACAACTTCCTGTTCATGGATTTAAATCATCAAAACTTCTTCCAACATTAAAGATCAATACTCTCCACAACTTCCATCCATAAACTTAATTACTTATCATTTTAAGAAGAAAGATAAAGAAAACTACTCAGAATCCATGGAGAGAACAAAACCACATTTTAGTTTAAAAGAGGAAATCATTGTCAAACCAATAATAAGTCAATTAAAACCAAAAGTAGTCTCAAAACAAAAAATATAAAACTTTTATCTCAAGTCCTCCACCAAACTCTTGAAGTTCTTTTGATTCTCTTCTCTTTACAATCACTTAAAATAAAATAACAAAAAGGATTAAATAAATGTAAAAGTGGTGCCTGAAAATCTCTCTGAACTAACTCCCCAAATGAGAAATTTCAAGACTTTCCAATACTTTCAGGACTCTTTTCAAAGTTCTTTCTTCTTTCTTTTATAGTTTTCCAAGAGGTGTCTTAGAAACTCTTCAAAATATGTCTAGATTCGATGTATTTTCTCAAGAGACGCATCCTTTCGTGATAATTTTCATTCATGGTGGTTATAACCACCTATTAAGCCAATGGGTGCCTCAAAAACCTCTTCAAAATTTGTAGAAACCGACTTTACTTGTCTAGTAACTCCTACTAGCGCTTAAGTGCGGGGCCTCTGTTGCTTAAGAGCGGCCTTCTCTGTTCACCCGGTGCGTAAGCGCCGGATTTGGCGCTTAGGCACCAAAACTAATTTGCACATTTTTCACCTTTTTCTCCAAATTTGATCCTTTTTCACTCCTTTAAGCATTTTTCACCCTTTTTACCTATATCTGCAAGAAAAAACAAAAAAAATACCTTCCATTAAAGCTCAATATCTAAAAAATAGGTATAAAAATGTCTAAAAACACTATATATTTTAGGTGTATCATTGCCCTAGCCAAGTATCTTTATTTTGCATTATGCTTGTGGTGTGACTGCTTGTTGCATATGTTTGGTAGTGTGTTAGGGAGTTCTTCTGCAAGGAGTCATGCCTATTTATATGCACACACACATGTACCGCTATTGGGGGAGCTTGTGATGATTTCTGACCCTTTTGTTTATAAGTGATATTTAGCTCCCCACTTTTAAGGCATGGCTCATGATACGTTATTGTCATGCGAGCTTTCTCGCAGACACTTTTTTTTATGTAGGATTGACTCTTTTCTTTTTCCTATGTGCTTTTTAGAGTTTAGGAGAGTCCTATAGCAGAAATAAGATACGGGCACGGGTTCTGATGCGTTAGGCATGGGAACCATGTGGAGGGGACTGGGAGCAGATGCTCGTGCCTCATATCTTAATTCTGCATTTATATTGATGTATTGAATTAAGATCAGGCATGTATATGCAGAGTCCGACCACCTTTTTTTTCTTTTTCAGGATATTTTGCCGACCTAGCGGCACCGACCTATTTATTATTTTAATTTGGCTTGTTTTGTTTTTTGCACCATGTTGCATGCCTGCACTTGCATGTGTTTTCCTTGTTTCTTTTGAGGATTATCTGATATTTCACGATAGAACGTAGGCTCATTAAGACTTAGAATTCTAATTTTTCTACTTAAAATTTCTAAATAAAATATTCAAGATAATTAAAATTTAGGATTAAAATATTCAAGATTTACAAATTGCAACATTTATTTTCCTGCATATATTAATAAAGCCTCCACAATACTTAAGAACCACTCTAGATAACTGCATCATATTTGCATGTCCAAAGGAGGATTCCATGTGCTCCCCCAACCTGACTGGTCCAACATACCTCTTTATAGGTGGTTGTCTAGTGCGCTTAGGGTGTTAGAAGACTCCCCGACCCAGACGGGGTATAAGTCCTTTTGTTTGGAGTGTTTCGAGTTTTGTAGCTGAAACTCCACTTTCTTTCTTTACTGAGGCATCCTTGCAACTTTGGCAAATATAAGTCCCACCTCTTGGAGCTCCATCTTTTATTCATAGGATAAAGTTTCCTTCTTTTGACCTTAGAGCTACAGAGGTTGGCGTGGGCGATGCAATTCACAGATTGCTAACTGTGGATCTAAGGATGTGTTGGGTCGACTACCTTCTTGACTATGTATACTTAGAGTCATAGTAGTTGTATATGACAGCTCTGTGGTACCTCGATCCAGTTACCTCTACCTTTTAGGATCACTCTACCTTCCTCTTATTGAGCCCCTTTGAACCATGTCACTCCTTAAATTCGTTGATATCACCTTGAGGGCTTGATGCCGATGAGCTGCCGCCCATTTGGGATACGACAATTTGTCCTCTGCCCTTATGGCTCAGACATGGTTTGACGTGTTGGGATATCCCCATCAAGCTAATTTAGGTTATTACATGGGCTCCGTGTGCCGATGAGCTCCTACCCATTTCGAGATGCAAGAGACTCACTCTCTGCCAGATTGTTTAGCGTGAGCTTTGAAGCATCGAGACTATTCCCACACGGAATAACCTTTCTTTGCGTACCCATTGCCCCATGTTCATGATAATCCAAGAGAAACTCCTTTTATCGAGAGTATTCTCGGGTATCCTTGAAGATGTAATTAACCAAGTGGGATACACCCCCTTGGGAGTGCTCTTAACCACAGAACAGGCACCTACACCTGACTCTATGGTTATGGGTAGTCTAGGTAAGTATTCTTTCGCTGATGTCGGTTTAAGTTGTTTTCGCCCGATCTTGTTTGGGCGAACACTCTTAACCTATCCTTGCGAGGTTTATCTCACGTAGGCTCTCCATGTTTTGTGTTTTCTCTTGTTTATTGCTTTGTCATATGTCCTTTTTTATTCAATTCCTCTCCTCTTCGAATCATTAACCTGATTCGGGAGGGAGATTTATTCGAATAGGGGAAGTATACAATGATTGACAAACTGGTGACTCCTTCTAAAATAAAGAAGAGAAAAAATTAACTAAAACAGGAACATAAAGTTTATTGGACTACTAAGGAATTTAATTTTAATTTGAAAGATGATGGTGAAAAATGATTATTGCAACTGAATGAGCTCGAAGAAATCAGGAATGAATTTTATGACAATGTTAAGATTTACAAGGAAAAAAATGAAAAATTGGCATGATTGAAAGAAAATAAGAAATGAATTTGAACATGAACAAGAAGTTTTGTTGTATGACACAAGATTGAAATTATTTCTCAAAAAACTTAAGTCCAGGTGATTAGGGTCATTTATTGTTAAAAAAGTCTACCCATATGGAGTTGTGGATATTGAATATCCAAAAGCCAGTAAAGTATTTAAAGTTAATGGACATAGGTTAAAACCTTATTTTGATGGACATAGATCAATTTTTAAAGAGGTTTTGATGTTGGGTCATCCATAGTAAAAATTGAAAATGTCGGGCTGACGTTATTAAACAAAGCATTTTGTACGAGACAACCTATAGTTATGTGTGTGTGTGTTTTTAATTTGATTTTACATCATATAAGCTCTTGCGATAGAATTTTATGTACTTTGGATGACTTACATGTTAATAAAATGCATAAAAATGTTTTAAATAATCAATTTTATGGAAGGTATGAGAGTTATTTTAAACCTAAGGTGAAACTGTGCAAAAATGTGCACCTATTTCATTGCGCGTTGGCGCCTAGGAGCCAGAAAAAGCACCTGTTTCATTGCGCGTTGGCGCCTAGGAGCTAGAAAATGGCACCTAAGCACCACTTTATAGAAAGCCTGATGCCTAAGTGCCAGAATCTAGTGCTTAAGCGCTCCAATTTGAGAAACGCTCATGAACCTTCTATTGGAGGTTTTTTTATGAAATTTTCTCTATATAACTCCTAAAACCTGTCGTTTTGACTCAAAATAAATTAGTAGAGAGGGAGAGGATCCACTAAATCTTGTTCCTATGGCCTTCAAAAAGTTCCAAGTATGGGATTTTCAACTAGAGGAAATTCATTAATTTTGATGCGCAGATGTTCCATGATAAGGTCCTTTTGAAGAAGAGGTTGATCAAGGAAAGGGATTTCATGAATCAAGGATTCAATACTCCATGTACTATTATGGAAGAAAACATTTTGTAAAGGCGATGGGAAGTTCTATGCTACACCATTGCGGCCATAGTAATTTCTATTCTGAAGAAATTTTATGCAAATCTTCATGGGATAAGTCAAGGAGTTATCTATGTTCGAGGCAGGTGGGTACCTTTTACTCCTTCAAGGATTAATGACTTGTTCATGATCAAGAGTGTTCCAATTTGTCATTATGCTAACTTTGCCCCTACAAAAGACAATATGGATAAAGTTTTGAGATTCTTAACAGATGAAGATGGAACATGGGAGATGAGAGAAAACAATAATGTATGTTTTTCATCTTCAATGTTAAATTCGGCATCAAAGCCTTGGCATATCTTTCTCTATGCAAAATTACTCCCTACTACAAAAGTCAGTAAAGTGACGAAGGAAAGTACTATGATGAACTATTGTATTCAAACTGGAAGTCCTATCGATGTGGGTGTTATAATAGTAAAATCTACTCTGTGTTTGATTTTTAAGAGGTCTAATCTTGGTCATTGACATCCATCAACAATACTTTTCCTTTATATGCAATCACAAGTTCCATATGAAAATTGGGAAAAAGTGCTTCTTCCTTAGAAGCCCATGGACCCAGTGTTAAATTGTGATTACTTAAAAAATGGAGTGGATGACAGAAATATTCTTATGGATCAGTCATCTTAAAATTCATCACCTATACAACCCAAATTTCCAAAAAGTTCATTTATTATTTTGAAGAAGATTAAGAAGTTTGAGAATGAGATGACTAATATTTTGAATGCGATTCACACAATTTCTGATTTGTTTGACCATATGGATTGGAGAATTAAAGAATAATTTTATCATATTGGACTTATGGAGGAGGCTTCGGTGTGAAATTACAAGAAAAAATGTTGGATCGAAGAAAACTAAACTAATGAACTTCCTCACCGTCCTTTCTATAATATATTTGTGCATCGTCAGTCCATGGGAGATATTAGAGAAGATGATAGTATAGAAGATGAAAATGTATAGCAACTCCAAAAATTGGAATTCTGGTTTATAAGAGCTTATGTGAGCTTAGTTGCATTGGATTTACTTAGTTTTCTATGTCGAACTTATTTTATTTGCTTTTAGTATTTTATTGTTTAGTTTTCAGTTTTAAGTATTGTTGGTGTGATTTCAACATTGAATTTATGTGTGATTTCAAAATACTTATTTGTATTGGCTTGAATTTATATTTAAAAATGTGAAGTTTTTTGTTGTTTATGGAAATTTGATATTAGTGATTATTAAATTATTAAAATTAAAGTGAATTTAAACTAATTAGAAAATAGATTATTTTGGTGTATAATGATTTTTACAAAGAAATCAAAAAATGAAATTTTAATGATTGGGCGTCAGATCCGCTGGACCATTAAAATCACAAAAATGAATAGTTTCTACCATTTTTTTGCTCTGAGATGTCTTTAACCTTGCGAATAGAGGCGAATAGCCAACTAGGGTTTGCAAATACTCGGATTTGAGGCAATTTCGAGGCTAGAAATTCATGGATCTCATCCTCTCTTCGTAAGAGCTTCACTTAAACCTAGAAATTTTTTATTTTTACCATGGATTTCTCCTACATTATGGAAAACTAAAAAGTTATAAGTTTTAGAGAAATTTAATGAAGATCCATTGTGTGAAGTTTCTTAGCCATGATTTTGATTTTAAGAATTTATTTTATCTTTATAGCAAATTTATGTGGAATAATTTTGAATTTTTAGAACTTTATGGCTCCTAAAATGAGGAAGATGAAGGGAAAGAAGGCATGCGACATGAAGAAATTTGTTAATATCAAAGCACAATATCACTATAATACTCAACTCATGGTGGCATGAAATTGGGAAACATTCTGCTATTTCACAGTTGTAGTGATTGTTTTGATAATTTGGGAGTTCAATGCAAGCCTACTACAAGCTACGAATGACCTAGTTTTTGTTCAAGGTAAGCATGTGGAATTTACCCCAAAGAGAATAAATGTGTTATATGGGTTAAGAGATGAGTTTCATTGTGAGTCACTACTTTTGATACTTTTGATTCTGCATTGGATGAAGTTATAACTTATCTAATTGATGAAAGAGGAGTTTGGAAGATGAAGAAAGATCACAAGGTGATACACCAAAAATATATATATATTTAGACCCATATTTTATACTCATTTTTTGTGATATTGCACTTGAATGGAAGGTATTTTGATGTTTTCTTGTAGGTTGTTGATTTTTAGGGCTTAAAGCAAAACAGAAAGAAGAAAGATGAAATTTGGAGTTAAAATGATGTTTTTGAAGAAATGCTCAGCGCCAGCAGCGCCAACGGTGCAAAACAATTTAACACTGGAGATTTTTACTTAGCGTCGTTGGCGCCAAAGGTGGTGCAGACTCCATTTCTAGAAGGTTTCGTGTATTTGGATGACTTTTTGAAGATTTTTTGGAGGCATCTCTTGCAGAACCGACCTTGGGCTCTATTTAGGGCCGAATTTCATCAGAAAATGGGCTCCTCTACATTTTTTACTCTACATTCATTTTTCATTCCACATCATTCCATTTCACTACCATATTGGAGTCAATTAGTGATTTTGATTTCATAGTTTAGAGTTTTTGTGGTGAGATTTAGTGTGAAACTTTCTGTAAGAGTATTGGAGAAGGAGAAAAGTGAGAGAATTCTTCTTCCTGCATTTCTAAGGAAATGCTACAAAGGATTTGCTTTAAGAAAGAGTTCCAGATAAGTTTATTTGTTTATTTAGGAGAGGCTACAAGAGATTTGCTTTGAGAAAGAGTTTCAGATAAGTGTTGTTTGTTTATTTTTATTGTATGAACTTTCTTTTATATATGAAATTTGTGTTTTGTTGTATCTTTCTCATGAAGTCTGAGAGGCTACAAGAGATTTGCTTTGAGAAAGAGTTTCAGATAAGTGTTGTTTGTTTATTTTTAGTATGAACTTTCTTTTATATATGAAATTTGTGTTTTGTTGTATCTTTCTCATGAAGTCTAAGCAGTTTTTACAAAGGATTTGCTTTGAGAAAGAGTTTCAGATAAGTGTTCTTTGTTTATTATTGTTGTATAAACTTTCTTTTATATATGAAATTTGTGTTTTGTTGTATCTTTCTCATGAAGTCTGAGTAGTTCCCTCTATCGTACCCCTACTCTGAGATTTGGTAAAATGAAGAGATAAAATGAATGAGTCATAATTAAAATATAAAATAAATTGTGATGATTTTTCAAATCCTAACTTAATTTACTTTTCAGTCTGGCCAATTGATTTGTTAAAATATGATGTAAAACATATGATCTGGGAAATGGAGTATGAGTTCTACAACAGAGTGAGGATCACATTTAATTTCATGAAGGAGAAATTCATTCATGAAATTAAGTGCAAATAAATTGGGAAATATTCTTTGTTGGCTGTAAAATTGGAGAATCTTTAGGGCGACAAAATAAAATCTCTAATTTGGTCTTAGTGTTTAAAATTTAAAGCCAGAGTTAGCCTTCATGTTAAGGGAAATGGGAGCTCTGGAGTGGGAGTCGGTATCCTCCTAGCCTAGCCTCAGATTTAGGGACTAAACTTAAGATTAGCCAATGATTTTCTATGCACTGTATCAGGGTAGTGAATTAAAATTACTCCTATTTGGCACAATACATATTAAAAACATTTATCTCATCTCATTTCACCAGAATTTCATTGTAGTGGGAATGATGCTTTTTCACATAAGAAATCTTCATTACCTAAACATAGTTCTTAGATTAGGATTTAATATTTAAAAGTTGCATTTTTGTTTTTGTTAACAGTTAAGTAATTTAGTTTGGTTAATATCTCAACATTCGGAATTAGTGACAGTGATTTCGTTTGATTTTCTGTAAATTTCCTGTTAAAATTTATCATTGCTAACTTACACCTTCCTCATGGGATCGATATTTGGGTCTTAAATAGAAAGTCCATTATTACTTGATAATGATTCGTATAATTGTGTAAAATCCCATTATTAAATGCCTATAATTATATATATTTTACACAACTTACTTTTCATATAAGGATCAAGTTTTTTGTGCTGTAGTAGTGTAAACTTTATAAATCCTCACATATAAAAATTCGGGATCACAAGGTAAACTTCTCTACTTGTATGTGTAATGTTCAATTTGAAGCCTCACATTATTTTTGTTCTGCTCAACTACTTCCAACAAATCTTTTAAGTAAAGTTACAAGGGAGAGAGCTACTTTAAATTTCTACATTCATCAAATTAAGAAAAAAAATATTGGTGCCCTTATATATCGGAATGCCCATACTTCTTCTAGAGGTGGCACTACTGGAGGTTTAAGTTACCCTAGTTTGATTTTTACTCTATATAATCAATCTGGACTGAGGAATGATAGATCTGAAGAATTGATACAACCACTTAAACCTATCAGTAAGCCTAGTGTTCATACATATGAGTTGCATGTTGGACAGAAAGCTAGAGGTAAAAGTAGTGACATACCATCTACTTCAGCTTCTGGACGTTCCACTTCCTACACTAACCAAAGGAAAATATGTTGAGATTTTCATACCTCTTTTATACTATTTTTAATGATATTGCATTTTAAAGAAAGGTATTTTTGATGTTTTGTTGCATAAATGATGAATTAGGGTCAATGGAGCAAAAAAAGATGCAAAAAGGAGCGAATTTGGAGCAAAAGGACCAAAATGTGGAGAATTGCACTAGGGCACCGACGGTGCCATCGAGGCCGCCGATGGCGAGCTTTTCTTGAGGCTACAGGACAAATTTTCTAGAAGGCCACCGATGGCACCATCGAGGCCGCCGTTGGTGCCATCGAGGTCGCCGACGGTGGGATCGACGGTTATGTGCCATGTACAATGGATAAGATCAAATTTTGGAGGGGGGCGTAAGCAACTCTTGGGAAAACTCATCCACATCTTTAAAGAGAACATTTTGGCCGAAAATAAGGAGACTTTTGGAGTCCTGGAGGTTAGAAAGGATCCATTAATGCGTAGAAAGCTTGCTAGAGCGTACAACTGTGAGGAATTCTTCAAGAAATTGTAAGAGTGGAGGGAAAGTGAGAAATTTTTTCCTCCTTGCTTCTTCGATGAGGAATTCTTCGAGAGATTGTAAGAGTGGAGGAAAAGTGAGAGATTTCTTCCTCCTTGCCGCTTTTGTGTGATGTAAAGAAAGAAAGAGATTCAGAGGAACTTCGAGGAGTGTTCTTAGGGAGAAATATAGAGATAAGTGATTTACTTATTACAGTTTGTATGGCTTTGATTTTATATATGAATTCCAAGTTGTGTTGTGCTTTCCCCATGAGTTCTGAGTAGTTTTCTCTATCTTTCTCCTTGTCTCGAGATTTGTGAAATGGTGATTTGAATTGGTGAAGCCATGAAAATGTTTAAGAACTTGTGATGATCTTTTCACTTTGATTTTAATTTACTTTCAATCTGGTCAATTGAATTGTTAAAATATGTTGAGTTTACAACTAAAGTGAAGATTACATCCAAGATTCAGGGAGGTCAAAGCCTTGGAAGTTGGGTGCAAATAAATAGGGAAATATTACTATCAGGTGTAGAATTGGAGATTTTAGAGTGACGGACTAAAATCCCCAATTCGGTTCTATCGTTTGGGTGCTGATGTGTAGATGTTAGCCCTCAAGTGAGGGGAACTTGGGAGCTTTGAAGTGAGAGCCGGTATCCTCCCAGCCTAGCCGCACAATCAGTAACCAAGTATAGGATTAGTCAATGTTCTTTATGCCTGGACCAAAGGGCAAAGAATAGGAATGCTCCTATTTGGCACAATATAAATTGAACTAATTCATTTATCCATTCACTATAATTTCTTGGCAAGGAGAAGGATGCTTACTTATATATTTAATATCACAATGAAATGTTATTTTCTATAATTAATTACTATCCAAATTATCTACTTATTTCAATTGCCTATTAGTGACAGATAAGCAACTTGAACATCGTTGTAGTTGAAGTATTACTTTTTATTAAATCCTAGTCCATAGTATTCTATTTCTCCCCTCGATATCTAGGACTCCATTAGAGCCCTATATTACTTGAGCGATATGTATACTTGCGTTGACAAAGTATTACTTTTTATTAAGCCTTAGTCCGTAGTATTCTATTTATCCCTGTGGGATCGATAACCAGTATTGCTTTTCTAAAATCTTAGTTCGTAATTCTAAACTACTCCCTATGGGATTAATATCTATTATTACTTTTTATTAAGCCTTAGTCCATAGTATTTTATTTCTCCCTATGGGATCGATAACTAGAGCCCTATATTACTTGAGCGATACGTATACTTGCGTTGACAAATTTGACTTTGACATTATTGATTATTATATAATACGTATACTTGCGTTGACAAATTCGACTTTAACATTATTGAATATTATATTTATACATCTGAATCAAATTAGACACATCTATAAAGTCTTGCGTTGACAATTTGCGACTTTATAACATTATTGAATATTATATCTATACATCTTTATTAAATCAAACATATATATATAAAGTTGCAGTGAAGTTTTTGGCTTCATTGCTGGAATTTAAATCTTCTAGTAGCGTCATCAAATTCTTGTAATTGTTGATTTACAAAAAAAGTCGGTCAAGTTTTTTGCGCCGTTGCCGGGAAGAATTTTAGGAGTAGCGGAAATATTAGAATTATTAAAAAATTTTACTTAAATTGCAACGTATCTATATTTCTATATATTTATATNATTAATAGAAGAAATGGCTACCAACAATTTTCAATGGCCCTCTGAGCGGGTAAATCATAAAAGAGTAGCTAGCATCCATGATTCTGATGCAATATCTATGTTATCTTCATAGATTGTCTAAAAGAGTAGCTAGTATCCATGATTCTGATGCAATATCTACGTTAGCTTCACAGATTGCTACTAAAAGAGTAGCTAGTATCCATGATTCTGATGCAATATCTATGTTAGCTTCACAAATTACTGTTAGCTAGTATCCATGATTCTGCTGCAATATCTATGTTAGCTTTGCAGATTGCTGCAATATCAAAAAATTAGATCATTATAGGATGAATTATTCTTCAACACCTCCTATGATGGAAGAAAATTCATCCGGGCAATTTGTGGATGTTCAACATTCATATGAAACATTAAATGTTGGTACCAACCCATACTCAAACTATTATAACTCAGGTTAGAAGAATCATCCAAATCTTAATTGGAATAACAATTCTTCGACAAATCAACAATGGGCAAACAACTCAGTGAACCCATTAGGAAATTCATCCAACCAAGGAAATGTTAATTATAGACCTTCTTATCCTCAAGGATTTAACAGTAATACTCAAATTAAG
>JXCR01145134.1:0-23068 GCA_002079205.1 Phalaenopsis hybrid cultivar | reverse complement strand
GGAAATTTGGACCTGAAAATCTTATACCATACGATTCAGAATTAGAACAAACTGTTAGAAAAATTAGAAAATTAAAAAGAAAACCTATAAATTGTGATACAATGGAAAACATTATGAACAATCAAGGAATAGAGAATGAACACCAACCTAGACCTTAAGATTGCAAATCCTACAGCAGATGAAATTCACTTATCTATCCAAAATCCTGATGTAGCTGCTAATTTATTTGAGCTTAAACCTGTCATTATCCAAATGGTACAAAACAATCAATTTGGAGGTACACCAAATGAAGATCCTAGCTTACACCTTGCTAGTTTTTTAGAATTATGTGCTACTTTTAAATATGATAGAGTCTCAAACGATGCTATTAAACTTATACTTTTTCTTTTTTCACTGAGGGATAAGGCTAAGATGTGGTTAAACTCGTTAGCACCTGGATCTATTAGAACTTGGGGAGAACTATGACAGATATTTCTATCCAAATATTTCCCTCAATCTCTATTAGAACTTGGAGAGAACTGTCACAAAAATTTCTATCCAAATATTTCCCTCCATCCAAGGTATTAGAACTTGGGGAGAACTTTCACAGAAATTTCTATCCAAATATTTCCCTCCATCCAAAGCTGTTAAACTAAGAAATGACATAACATCGTTCTGTCAGATTGATGGAGAGTCAATATATGAAGCTCGGGAGAGATTTAAGAATCTTCTTAGGAAATGCCCTCATCATTCGTTACCAGACTGGTTAATAATTCAAATCTTTTATATTGGATTAGTGGGATCTCTTAGATCGATTATAGATGCTGCGGCTGGTGGTTCTTTAATGTCAAAACCTTTTGATGAGGCTTATTCATTAATAGAAGAAATGACTACCAACAATTTTCAACTNGATTCACGTTTCGTTAATGTGATGGCTCAAACTCGATTTACTTCAATACTTAAAGAAAAAAAGTGTATACAAAATTGAGTTTTCGAGAGTTTGAGAGGAGAATTTGAACAGGTTATTGTCGAGGGGAGGTGGGAAAACTTTTGTTACACCACCAATAAAGCCGATGAAAATGTGGTGAGGGAGTTCTACGCCAATATGATTTATTCTGAAGACAGAATCGTACAAGTGCGTGGATTTCCTGTAGAATTTACTGCCGCCCGCATTAACACTTTCTATGAAGTCCCAGATTCTTACAGTTGCCACTATGAATCGTTTAGTACGATGGAAGGCCCCCTCAATGATGTGATTAACTTTCTTACTGATGGGAAAGGAACGTGGAAGATAAAGCAGCGAGAACGGGTAAACTTTTCTACTTCCATGTTGAATGTCACCTCTAAGGCGTGGCACTATTTCATTTCCTCTACTCTGTTACCGACTTACACCATAGTGACGTAACTAGAGATAGAGCTATTCTTAATTTCTGTATTCAGAATAATAAAACAATAAATGTGGGGAGAATTATTTTCAAGAATATATTGACTACGACAAGGAGTGAGACTAGTGGAGGTCTAGGACATCCTGGACTTATTTATACACTTTGCCAACTTTCTAGAGTGGAAGCTGAAGAAGAAGAATGGGTTCACCCTATGAAACCCATTAGTAAATCTAATTTAAAAAACTTATGTATCCCATGAGAAATGGAGAATTGGAAGTAAGAGTTAGGAACCTTCTACCAGTAGAGATGTTCCCTCTACAAGTTATGACCCTCCTCCTCCTTCTAGCTCCCCTACCTTAACAGATTTGATGAATGATTTGAACTTGCAGAGGAAGAGCATAGATTTAATAAATGAAAGGATTAGAGGTTTAGAACGCTGACATGATTATGATAGTGAGTACCTACAGAGGCATTCTGATTTTGAGATATCTTATTATGACACTCAGGCCCAGNCAAAATAGTGCCAACAACTGGTTTGTGAATGGTTAAACGTGAAAATTTGAGCCGAAAAACATTTTTTTTTTTGAGCTGCAACATTGTCTTCTTCCCACTGAGTTCGTGATTGTGGATCCAGGGCTTCTTTTAAAGTGAAAATTTCATTGGGGAATCCAGCCAAGTTTGCTAGATTTCATCTTCTTGAGGTAAGTGCTTCACTTCTTTGTAAAAAATTTTTATTTTCACATGGTATTTTGTGAACATTGGGAATTTGACCGAAATCACTATTCATAGTGAAAATTTGAGAAAAACTTATAGAAAATACATAGAAATGATAGTTTAAGCTTTTAGAAGTTGAGTTTAGTGATCTAGTCTTGAATTTAAGATTTATTATGAATTTTATGTGACTTTTATAAATGGCCCTAAGTATGAAGAGGAGCAAAGAGAAGTCCCACTTCGATTCTAATAAGTTTGTTAGTTTGAAAGCTTAGGATTTTGTTGATTTTTTGTTGTAGCAGTTGTTTCTATTGTTCGGGAGTTCCATGCAAATCTTCTCAAGGCTAAAGAAGAAGGAGTCATGGTTAGAGGAAAGACAGTGTCTTTCATATGAGGTAAGAAATCAGTTTTATCATTTGCCCCCGAGCACTTTATGTTTTTATTCCAATTGTAGTCCAAATGAGGAGAAGTTAGACGAGATTATATCATTGTTGACTGGAGGAAGAGGATTATTGAAGATTACCAATGAAAAAAGAGTTAACTTCTCCACATCAAAGCTAGATGCCCCATCAATGGCATGATACTATTTCATTTCTACTCGTCTGCTGCCTACCGATCATCTTAGTGAAGTGACCCAAGATCGAGCAAACTTGAACTATTGTATTCAATAGTTCAAGCCCATCGATGTTGGATCTTTGATTTATAATGTTATTACAAGTTCTGTCATCACTGTTACTACTGCAATTTTGGGATTCACATCCATGATCTTTTCATTATGCGAGCAGGCTGGAGTTAGATTTGATAGCTGAGAGGAGATACTGCAGCCACTCAAGCCTATTACTAATGTGAATTTGAATTCTTATTCACATCATTTGATTTTTTGCTGGAGATGTGGATTTTCTAGCAATTCAACAGCCTCTACATCTCGAGCTTACACTTCACATGCTTCAACATCACAGGGTCAGACTTCTGGATCTGTTTCTCAGTCACAACTATTGCAGAGGATTTTGGACAACGTTAACTATGTTACTGATAAGGTATTAAATTTATAAAATTTTGCAGAACATATAGATGGATTTATGAGGAGACGTAGTGATTATGAGGAAGAATCCGCTCATCTATGAAAAACCTCATGAGAGATAATCTGAGTGTAGTTTTCCCTTAATATCCAAAATATCCATCATATGAGCCATCAACTATCTTGCATAGTGATGAGAGTGATGCTGAGGAGGAGGATGATTAGACTTAGTTCTATAGTTTACTTTAGTTTTTTTTATGTATTATTGTGAACTTTTTTGTGGTACAGCTATACTGTACTTTTGTTTTGTTTGAATTTGTATTTGTTGAGACTGTTATTTTTGTTTGTGTTTTGTTTTGTAGACACTGTTGTGATGTATTTATGTTCTTGTGAGTAGTTATTGTGTTTTTGTTTGTTTAGTGTATTTAATTAGTCTATGTTGAACTTAATTTTGAATCTTAGGAAGGGTTAGAATATTGCTAACTTTAACTTTAAAACTTCATGTTTAAAAATTGTAATTTAATACCAGATATTTTCTTTATGTTGCAATTGTGTAAGCTTGTTAGTGTGTTTATTTGCTTTTATATTATCCTCCACTGCATAGAAGTCTAATGAATCTCTATATGTTAAGGAAAGTTAAAATTTGATCAAAATTTAATTTTTAATTTAATACTTGTATATTTAGGATGTAAAAATTCTTGCTAGCATGTTATTTTTAGTTTTCATTCCTGCCTTTTTATAAATGATGTTAAAATGTTTTATCTTATTAAAAATTTAAATTTTGTGGGGGGGGGGATGAAAAATTTTCTAAAAACTTGAAATTTATTTGTTCTCAAATGTACTTCAAATAAATTTGATTTTGATTTGAAGAAAAATGATCATGAATAAGAAGTTATATTAGGGAAGTAAAATTTTGAATATAGAAATGAGTAAGAGAATTTAGTTAAAATTTATAGTAATAAAGAAAAATATAAAGTTAAAAATTTTTAGTGTGAAAATGATTAATATTTTGTAACTATCTTTAGTTAGAGAAATTGTATTTTTGAAAAATGTCCAAGAATTAAACTTTTATTTTCAAAACTAAAATTTTTTTTATTGAAAATAATTTTTAAAAACTATTATTTTCTTAAGTAAAGGAAATATATCAACTCTTTGCTTTAGGAAAGGAAGAGTGGAATTCAAAATCATTAAAGGTCTATCCAGATATAGTAATTCTTGCCTAAAAAAAAATAAAAGTTGAAAAAGGGAGGAGAAGCTTGAGGATTAGTGTCTAATAAAAATTTGGTTCCACATCTGATCTTTTTAAAGTATAAGACTTGAGAAACTCTTAAACTTAATGATAATAATGTAGTAAGTAAAATTATACTTACTAAAATTTTTAAGTGGAGAAGATAAAATGCCTAAACTCTAATTTTGAAAAATCTACAATATTTCTAAATTAGATAGAAACTCATATATTTTAGACATCTTTACATTAAAAATTTTTAAACTCTAAGTTGGTCTCATTCACTAATGTTTTTTTTCTCTAAATTGGACTACTATTTTTATATATCAAAATTTTAGAAACTCATAAAGAAACTCATATACAGAATCTACTTATATAGTTTTTAAAAGATTGGAGTGTCACTTGAGGATAAGTAAAATTTTAAGTTTGGGGGATTTTGATGCATCTAAAATATATAGTCTTTATGTACATATTTTTATACCTATTTTTAAGATATTGCACTTTAATGAAAGGTATTTTTATATTTTTCTTTCAGGTACAATCAAATGGATGAAAAATGGTAAAAGAGTGAAAAAGGATTAAATTTGGAGCAAAATGAACTGAGGCGCCTAAGAGCCCAGGGCTGGCGCTTACGCGCTAGTTAAACAGAGAGAGTTGCGCCTAAGAACTAGGTATCCCGCGCTTAAGTGCCAGAAGTATTTATTTGATGATTCATTGAACTTGGATGAAGATTTGAAGAGGTGTTTGAAGAAACCCTCAGTAAAACTGTAGAAAATGGTTAACAAATGCAAAAATTAATTCAATTGGTTTTTGAAAGAAGGCAACTTCTAGAAGATGCATTGAATGGAGATTGAAGAGACACCAAGGCACCTCTTGGATTTTTATTAAAGAAGACTTGGATCATCAATGGAAGAGGCCAATCACCAATCATCATCCATCCATCCAGAGTAATCGTCGCCGCCGCTAACCACCTTTTCTTTTTATTTTGAGTTTTAATTTGTATTGTAAGTGAAGTAAGAGATTCAAAAGAACTTCTAGACATTTGTTGGAGAGGTTTGAGATAAGCTTTTATCTTTGTGACTACATTAGGTTTTAATTTTGGCCTTCTTGTTTGTGTGCATGATTTCTACTTTCAAACTCAAGTGTAGTTGTATTTTTTTCATAAATTCTAAGTAGTTTTCTTTATCTTTTTTCTTAAAATGACAAGTGATTAAGTATTGAAAGGAAGTTGTGTGAATTATTAGTCTTTAATGTTGGAAGAAATTGTGATGATTTTAAACCTTGTACTTCATTTACTTCTTGATTTTGTCATTTAAGAGTTAATACTAGTTGTGAGAACATGTAAGATCTGAGATGGTATTGTCTCAGTCAACAAATGGTAAGAATCACATTTGATTTCATGAATGAGAATGTAGTTCATGGGATTGGGTGCAAATAAATAGGGAAATAAACTTTGAAGAGTGCAGAATTAGAGGACTTTATAGTAATAGGCTAAAGCCCCCAATTTCATTTATAATTTTAGGTTTTGATACGAGATGTTCACCCCCAGTTGGAGGGAGAACATGGAGCTTTAGAGTGAGAGCTAGTACCTTCCATACCTAACTGATACACCTAAAATATATAGTGTTTTTGGACACATTTTTATAACTATTTTTGAGATATTGCAATTTAATGGAATCTATTTTTTTGTTTTTCATGCAAATATAAGTAAAATTAGAAAAATGCTTAAAGGAGTGAAAAATGATCAAATTTGGAGCAAAAAGGTGAAAAATTGTGCAAAAGGTTTTTGGCGCCTAAGCGCCAGATCCGGCGCTTAAGCATCGGTTAAATAGAGAATGCTACGCCTAAGCGCGAGACCCCGCACTTAAGCTCCAATGCAGTTACTAGACGAGTGATTGATTTTCAAGAATTTCGAAGAGGTTGCTTAAGCGCCAGTGGCAGTTACTAGATGAGTAAAATCAGTTTTCACAAATTTCAAAGAGGTTTTTGAGGCTCCCTTGGCTTAATAGGTGGTTGTAACCACCATGGACGAAAATTATCATGAAAGGATGCGTCTCTTGAGCAAATACATCGAATCAAGATACATTTTGAAGAGATCCCAAGGCACCTCTTGGAAAACTATAAAAGAAAGGATAGAGGACTTAGAAAAGAGTCTTGAAAATATTGGCAAGTTTTGAAAGTTCTTCTCTGAGGAGTTAGTTTAGAGAGATTTTCAGGAACCACTTTTTTATTTATTTTATCATTTTTGTTATTTTATTTTGGGTGATTTTAAAAGAGAGTAGAGATTTTCAGGAACAACTTTTTATTTAATTTATCCTTTTTGTTATTTTGTTTTGAGTGATGTAAAAGATAGAAGAGATTCAAAGGAACTTCAAGAGTTTGGTGGAGGACTTAAGATAAGTTTTTATCTTTTTTGTTCAAAGGAACTTCAAGAGTTTGGTGGAGGACTTGAGATAAGTTTTTATCTTTTTGTTTTAAACAGATTCAAAGGAAATTCAAGATTGGTGGAGGACTTGAGATAAGTTTTTATCTTTTGTTTTAGACTACTTTTGGTTTTAATTGAAATGGGAGAGGACTTGAGATAAGTTTTTATCTTTTTGTTTTAGACTACTTTTGGTTTTAATTGAGACTTAGGACTTGAGATAAGTTTTTATCTTTTGTTTTAGACTACTTTTGATTTTAATTGAGACTTGTTATTGTTGAGATAAGTTTTTATCTTTTATTTTAGACTACTTTTGGTTTTAATTGAGACTTATTGTTGATTGACAATGATTTCTTCTTTTAAACTAAAGTGTGGTTTTGTTTTCTCCATGGATTCTGAGTAATCTTCTTTATCTTTCTTCTTAAAATGATAAGTAATTAAGTTTTGGATGGAAGTTGTGAAGAGTATTAATATTTAATGTTGGAAGAAGTTGTGATGATTTAAATCCATGCGCTTCATTTACTTCTTAATTTGGTCAATCCAGATGTTAAAATTTGTTGTGAGAACATGTAAGAACCGAGTTGGTATTGTCTCAGTCAACAATTCGAAAGAATTACATGAGGTTGTATGAATGAGAATATAGTTCATATGATTGGGTGCAAATAAATATAGAAATATTCATTGATAGGTGTAGAGTTAGAGGACTTTAAAGTGACAGGTTAAAACCCCCAACTTAGTTTATTGTTTTAGTTTCTGATACTAGAATGTTAGCTCCCAGGTGGAGGCAATCGATGGAACTCTAGAGTGAGAGCTAGTATCTTCCCTTCCTAGCCGGTCTTCAGAACTATTCAAATTTTAAATTAGCTAATGTTCTTTATAGCATCTCTAGTAAGGGTAAAGAATATTATTGCTCCTATTTGGCACAGCAAAATTTGCATACTTCCACAACAGAATTCCTATACTTATTACTGATTCATGATAAGAAGAAGAAGTTTTCATATTAAGTACTTTTCACTACTTTATAGCATCTCTAGTAAGGGTAAAGAATATTATTGCTTCTATTTGGCACAACAAAATTTGTTAGCCAATGTTCTTTATAGCATCTCTAGTAAGGGTAAATAATATTATTGCTCCTATTTGGAAAAACACAATTTGCATACTTTCAACAACAGAATTCCTATACTTATTACTGATTCATGATAAGAAGAAGAAGTTTTCATATTAAGTACTTTTCTTCTATAAAAACTTTAGTTATCTTTTTAAGTTGTTACTGTTTCGTTAAAATATCAAAAATACAAAAATATTTAAATTTTAAATTCCTTTAAAAATTGTTTTTAGTTTATGTAATTATCTTTTTAAAAATTGAAAACTTTCTAAAAAGTGCATATTGTATAATCTTCCCTTTGGGTTTGATATTCAGGTCTTAATCAAAAAGACCTATATTACTTGATAACGATACGTATACTTGCGTAGTATCCTAATATAAATATGTATAAATTAAAAAGATAAATTCTTATTTTTCTTCAAAATCAAGTTTTTGGTTTTGTTGCAAAATAAGGAAATATAAGTGAAAAATACTATCAGAACTATTGTTATACTGTGCATAAGCATTAAGTCAGGATCACTAACCAGTCTTCAAGACTATTCAAATTGTAAATTAGCCAATGCTCTTTATAGCAGCTCTAGTAAGGGTAAAGAATATTATTGCTCCTATTTGACACAACACAATTAAAAGACTTCCACAATAGAATTTCTATACTTGTTAATGATTCATAATAAGAAAAAATATTTTTTATTTATATTAGTTTCATCTTGCAAGTATTTAGTTAAGTTAATTACTTGTTTACTCTATTGCTTACTTTGTTTTCAATTACCAAAAATTATAAAAGGTATCAAACTTTCATTTCTATTTTAATATCTAAAGTTTAAGTAAGAATATTTTGCTATCTAATTTCTCCTGTTTTGTAAGTTGCATATCGTAGCTTTCCATGTGGGTTTGATATTCAGGGCTTAATAAAAAATTCTTATATTACTTGATAACGATGCACATACTTGAGTAGTATCCCATATTTAAATATTATAATTGTACTCTTATTTGCTTCAAAGTTAAGAATTCACCTAGCTTATGCTTGGGATCAAGTTTTTGGCACCATTGCAAAGTAAGAATTATTATGAAGGAAATTAAGCATATAATCACATACATCGACTTTGACATCTATCTAGAACATCAGGATCAACCATCGTCAGGTTTTTCCTTCTAGTGGATCACCCTCCTTCCATTATTGGCTGGTGGTTCCCCTTGAGGGAGCTTGAGTGTTCCTTGTAGTGTTGGCTCTTCTCTTAGAACTGGGGCCGCTACTAGGGCTACCATAGCCCTAAGTACTTCTGCAACATGTCATAATATCTGGTTGGTGATCTGAGTTCTCAAATATTGCAAGCTAATGAAGGAATTCTTCTATAAACACACTAGTACATGCTACTTCTCCTATGTTCCTCTGACTGGACTCTCTGTGTCGTTAATGTTGGGCTTCTATTCATGTTGATGAAATATTTCCAAGTCTGCTGCACCTTAAAGGATGTTGAATCTAAAAGCATCCAGGAAACACACGCAAGGAATATAATGTTCTACAAGAGAGTGATTGGGGGGGAGAGAGAGAGAGAGCTGTAGAGAATAGTAAAAAGAGAGAGTCTTACCCATGACATGGACCCCTATTTATAGGTCTAGATCCTAACATTACAAAAGTACATATTAGCTTCCTCATCATTAACTTTTCATGGGGACTTTTCTGAAAATTACATTTATTTGCATATGATAAGAACGGGGGCCGATTTGATCGATGAGGGTTGACGATCGTCTAGTAAGCTTTGGCTCGATCGATATCAAGTTTGAAAGAGGGCCCCCATTGATCTTCCTGAAGTTGATTATTACCCTGAAAAAGCTTCTTCAGGTGCCTTATGTCAGTCGTTCAAACAAGGTACTTCTCTTGCCAACATTCATCCAAAAACGATCGTCGTAGGCTATGTTTGATCATCTGCATCTACTTCCTAAGTCGTTCATTTGATTTGAGATTTGTGCTGAAATATTTTTATATGTACAGAAACAACGGCTTAATTTCTTATGGATAATATAAAAAATATTAGAATATTAATAGAAGTTGATACCAATCAGGCAAAAATAATCGAGCGATGATGAATTTGTGATACCAAATAAGAAATGGCAGTGGAAAGATAATGACCAAGCAATGACAATGGGATGACAGCTGTCAAGCGATGATGATTGATGACAGTCATCTTTGGCATCAATCATGATTTTGAGTTTTTGAGTTCTTGAGATCTATAAGCTTTGTTCAAATTTAGCCTCTAATTCATGCTCACCTTCATATGAACAATGGTCGTTGATGTATATATAATCTCTTAGAGTGAAAATTTAGTTATTTAGCTAGAAATGTAAAGAAAGTCCATCAATTCCCTCAACCATAAACAAGCTCTTTTATCATTGAAGTGATTTAATAATATTAAAATTGAATGATCTTAGGCACACTACGTTTCTCTTTTGAAACGCTTACTTTGACAATTAGTACTCAAATATTTAAAAAATATTTGGTCCTTTAATTAATGTCGTAGGATTTTTAACCAGATGTTAAGTACTTGAATTGGGCTTATTTATACTTGAATTAAATCGACTTGGGTGTTACTGAGCTCGTATAATTAAAAGATGTAGTTTGACTAAAGTTCATCAAAATCATGGTTTAGACTTTGGATCATCAAAATTNAGATCTATAAGCTTTGTTCAAATTTAGCCTCTAATTCATGCTCACCTTCATATGAACAATGGCCGTTGATGTGTATATAATCTCTTAGAGTGTAAATTTAGTTATTTAGCTAAAAATGTAAAGAAAGTCCATCAATTCCCTCAATCATAAACAAACTCTTTTATCATTGAAGTGATTTAATAATATTAAAATTGAATGATCTTAGGCACACTATGTTTCTCTTTTGAAACACTTACTTTGACTATCACTACTCAACATTTAAAAAGTGTTTGGTCCTTTAATTAATGTCGTAGGATTTTTAACCAGATGTTACGTACTTGAATTGGGCTTATTCATACTTGAATTAAAGTGACGTTGGTGTCACTGAGCTCGTATAATTAAAAGATGTAGTTTGACTACAAGTTCATAAAAATCATGGTTTAGACTTTGGATCATCAAAATTTAATTGAAAATAATAATTGAAATGTTGCATTGCCATTTGTCTTCTATGAGTTGGGTGTTTTAATAATGTATTATTTATTTTCTATTATACATTGTTATAATCCAAGTAATCGAAAAATACATTAAGCCTTCAAGAAAATTCATGACATAAAAATATAGTTTAAAAAATATTATACGACATGACCCCTCACATCAATATTGACCTCTTTTGAGACCATGAATCAATTTATTTAATTATAATTTCAACCTTTTTTTAACCTAGCATATTAATTGGAAAAAAAATATTAAAAGACTGGTTCCAAAGCTTTTACATTTTCTCAAAGAATTATTCTAAAGGCTTTTTTAAGCTTTAAAAATATAAAAATTGAGTCAATATTTTTAAATAAAATCTTAGGGACCCAATTTTTTTTTTTTTTTTAAAGTTAACTTAAGCTTAAATTTTGAGTAAAAATAAGACTTGAATTATACCGGTTGAACAGTTGGCCACGATCGTCGATGATAACTCGTGTTGTCCTCGAGTGCCAAAAATGGGCACGTGCCTTCTAGCATATNATATATATATATATATATATATATATATATAGATATATATAAGTATTAATAAATACATTTACTTGCTTGAAAATTGCCAATAAAATAATAAACACTTTCAGCAAATTCTTTTATATAGGGGGAAATCAAACCACATAACTTCTCTTTTATAAGCTCAACTATTTTTACAAGTGTTAAATACTATACCATACATATGATATATAATTTCTATTTTGTTGGCTTCAATACTCTCTTATAAAGAGGTTTAATATTATGCTTCATATGCAGGGTTGTGATCAATTGCACCATGCAAGGTTGTGATCAGTTACACGTGAGATTTACAATGTCTATGTGGATGGCACTGCAATCATTCAGACCGTCATCCGGATGTGCAGTCAGCGCACATAATAATTTCTTTATATATTGAATCTCCAATATTTTTTTCAATGAAAAATCAATTATATTTAAAATTTTGTGTAGCCCATGTGAGACATAATGGTTGATATAACATCATGTAATATTTAATATGAGGATGCATAGATAATAATTGTACAATATAACAAGTTGATTAATTAGATTTTTTGTTAGACATTTTCATAATAAAGTTTTGCTACTAGTTTTTTATTTTTTATTTTTTTTTAAAATTTCTCCCCTTATTATTTAGAAAATTCATAAAATGTATTATAATTCTTAATAAAATTATTATTTTATGAAAATCCATGGGTGCATTGTAGTCAATGTTCCCTATATCAACTTGTTGCTATAGAAAAATTTTATTAAGATGTCAAATAAATGAATTTTCTAACACAATATCATCTAAAAGAAAATTCAGTGCTTCCATGACCATATTATTATTATTATATGTTTTGTTATATGATTTTATTTCAATTATTGCTCTAATATCATGTAGATTTATATGTATATGTTAGGTGTCAAAGAGAGAGCTAAATTCTTAGCATGATATTGACATTGGGTGTTTATATTAGTGATGTTAGGCAATAGTACTATTGTTGAAATTATTTATATAATTTATGATGATCTACATCTAAGATAGAAGTTATATCCTTCATAATTATAATTAGNTATGATGATCTACATCTAAGATAGAAGTTATATCCTTCATAATTATAATTAGGGCAGAAAACGAGCCGAGCTTGAGCGAGCTCTGGCTTGGCTCGTCTTCGGCTCGTTTGAAATAGCTCGTGTTCGAAATAGGCTCGTGAACAATGTGTTCGTGTTCGGCTCGAAATTGGCTCGTTAAACTAAAATTGAGAAAATAGATGTAAAGTGTGAGATTCGAACATGAATCAAATCTATACAAAAAAATACACTAACCACATTGTCACATGAGTTGTTATGATTTAAACTTAGACATTAATATATATAATATACTATTATATAAATAATATATTTAGTATATTGTTATATAAAAAGTTATATAATTTTTTTTTTAGCCGAACAAGAGCGAACAAACTGTTGTTTGTGTTCGGCTCGTTTACATTTCGAGCTTAAAAATTTGCTCGTGTTCGGCTCGTTAGGCTTAACGAACGAGCCAAACACGAGCTGTCTAACGAGTCGAACACGAGCTGTTCACGAACAACAAGCCAAATTGACATCCCTAATTATAATGAATTCTTCAAGGTTAAAAGATTTTGGAAGCTGAGGTAGAAGTTCGAAGGTTTGTAGTTCGTTAAGAATTTAATAAATTTGATGATGATGAAGAGCATGTGAACATAATGCAAGTCCTGAAACTTTGTATGCAACTTTAAAATAGAACTCTTCATATGTTTAGCCATTGAATGTATGTTTATTTGTGTATGAGACTTTAATATTTTAGATGAAAAAGTTATATTTTTGGAAGTTTTATGATTAAAATAAATTTATTTTTTGAAACTTCTGCCTTCGAAATTTTATATTTTTAAAACTTGAAGATGGCGGTGAAACTATAAATTAACACTGAGGACTTTTGAGATTTTTTATTGACATAAAAAAATGCAACTTTTGATGCTTATTTNTATATATATATATATATATATATATTTGTGCCTTTTAGAACTTACATGTAAGTCTTCTAATAGTTTTTTTAATCAAGGAAATATATATACTTTCTAAGGCTTTACTTTTAAAAATTTTGTATAGAAATCTTGTACATTTTGAGGCTTTTATTTTTTTAGATTAAAAAAAAAAACTTTGCATCTTCAAAGAAGTGTACCATATGAGATTTTTAAATAGTGTAGAACTTGCCAACTGTTTACTTTTATGAAATCATTTTATGGAGGCCTTTGTCCAACAATAGCTTTTCAATTAAGCCTTGTAGTAGGCATGCCTTTTAGGGAATGGAGGCTTGTCTATCACTCCCCCTCCAATCAAGATCTCCAAAAAAATAGAGATCTATATCTTAAATCTTCTAAAATCTCAATGAGATGAGAAGTTGTGAGAAAAGTAGCTAAATGTGTTTAGGCAGCTTGTAATCTTTGTATTGAATCAACTGCCGACACATGATATGATGAATTTAAATTTTGGAGAATTAAATTAGTTAGAGGATAAGATTCTTGAATGCTACACTAAAAGTGTTAGTTAATCTTTATCTCAAAAAAAAAAAAAGACTTTTCTTCATGTGAAGAATATAAAGCTATTTATATTTTGGTCAAATTGACATTTTATATACTTTAGCCAAAATCTTCAACATACCCTTTCAGTTTGGTGGTTTAATTTCTTTGAAGTATAACTAATTTTTGATCATTTAAGTGTCTTGATGATATTAAAAAATGTGATTTTGGATTTATTTGATTTTTTTTTATCAAAACTCAAGATAATCAACAAATTTCCAACATCCAACACAAATCTCGAAGCATGACACGGAACTCGAGATAATTTTTTCAACAAGCAATATACAAACTTTAATTAATAAGTTATTCAAAACTCTGATTTCAATGAAATTACAGTCAAACAGACCAGCTCGACTAGATGGACCAAAGAGTATCAAAATGGTCCAATTCGAGTCAAATCAAGCCCAAATCAAGCTATTAAATCACTTTTGAAAAGTTTTTTAGACATAAGTAAGAGGTTAGAAAGGATTTTGAATATGACATGCTTACAATAAATTCGAGCGTCTTGACAAGAAGAATCCGACGAGCCCAAGATCTCTCAATTTTGACATCATTAAAATATTAAAATGATCATCGAACGTCGTTTGATCCAGTAGATCTATTTGTGTTGCTAGATCGAGAATGATCCAGACTCCTTTCTTATTTACAACATGGACAATATAAATAGAGCTCAACCCCTCTCATGAGATGAGGCGCTAGATCCCGAGCAAGAGGAAGGCCAAAGCCTGCAGAAAAGGAGTCGCAACCCAGCATTCTACACCATAGACATGCTTACAATAAATTCGAGCGTCTTGAGAAGAAGAATCTGACGAGCCCAAGATCTCTCAATTTTGACATCATTAAAATATTAAAATGTTCATCGAACGTCGTTTGATCCAGGAGATCTATGTGGGTTGCTCGATCGAAAATGATCCATAGTCCTTTCTTATTTACAACATGGACAATATAAATAGAGCCCTACCCCTCTCATGAGATGAAGCGCAAGATCCCGAGCAAGGGGAAGGCCAAAGCCTGCAGAAAAGGAGTCGCAACCCAGCATTCTTCACCATAGATTTGGTATGTTGCCACTTCTAGCAACCGCTACCCACCATCGCCCTCTTGCACTTACCACTGCCAATAATCGTCAACCACTGACATCCTCTCGCTCCTGCTATCGACGACCAACGCCGCCTGCCAACTCAGGCCATCGCCGGCCAACTCAAGTTGTTGTCGCTACCACCACCTCTGATAGTCGCTTCCATCACATTCGACAATCGTTACCTTTGCTGGCAACTCTGGTCACCACCTCCTCCAACTCCGATCAACTTTGGTTGCCACAACTTCTGACCAACTTCAGTAGTTCCCGCTATCACCGCCTTCGCCTCCGGTACCTCTAGCCACTACCGCCTCCGACAGTTTCTACCAGCAACCACCATCGACCAACATCGATTGCCACCTGCTCCGTACAATGAAACCCCTTATGATGTTATAACCCGCACTGCAAAACACCGACGTACATTGCAAAATAACAACACACTGCACTTAAGATGCAACGATGTCCTGAAAACGGTGTAACAATACATCCTAATGATAGTGACTTTTTATGGACTTTTTGAGATCCTATCGTGCAGCTCCTGACTTCGACCCCTACGAAATACGATCGTCATAGCAACCCACCACCACCACCACCTACGTGATCAAATAAGACTTAAGAGATTCATCGCTTGTGCACCTCCCAACTCTGACCCACACGTCCTATGAATGTTGTCACAACTCACCACTACAATCTATGCAAATAGTTACGGTCTATATGATACACAACTCATTTAGCTTCCAACTCCAACCCCACTGACTATGAATGTCATCACAGCTCACCACTACTACTTATATGACTAACTACAAACTACGTGGTTTACAACTTGTGCGGCTCCCGACTTCGACCCTTATAGCCTGCAAACATAGTCATAGCTCACCAATACGACCTAAGTGGTTCACAGCTTGTGCAACTCTTACTCTGGCCTCTGCGACCTACAAAAGTCATCACAACTCATCAATACCGACTATGTGGCCAATTGTGACATACATGATTCACATCACAACTCATCTATTACGACATTTCTAGTCAACCGACGCTTCTTAAGCAACAATTTGCAACCCACATAACTAACTACTACCATGTCTTTTACCTACAGCCTATACATCAAGCTGGCGTTGTGGCCATCATTTACAACATTTAATGTGAACTACTGCCTCCGCAACAATCGACTACGACTCTTACAAATTTACTATCATTGAGAATTATATTCATTACAATCAAACTACGACTATTATCGATGAACAATTATTGTAGATTTACAATGATCATCTTTGTAACTCCATATTCCATAATTCAAGAGAAGAGTGAACTTGTGTACTTACCATTCATAGTGAAAAGTCCTGTGATTTTTTTCTCTTTTTATGGTTTTCCATGTGAAAATTGAGGTGTCTTCTTCTGTTTGTTTCTCTTTAACTACTTGAGTGTGTTGTGTTTTCATGCAATAGTAGGACACTAAATTTATGATTCTATCTTCGTAGACCTTCCGACACATATCAACTCATACTTTGATTATAAAAATGTAACTTTTAACATAATTTGACCCATAAATTAATGCTAGAAAAACTTTAACTTTATTTTAAGTGTTTCATTCAGGCCAATTTATACTTAAATCAAAATATTTATTATATTATTTTGCTTGATCAAGATGTTTAATTTGATTATAAATTTAATAAAATTGAAGTAAAATTTCAAAATTTAAATGTTGCATAGAAATTCATATCTGATCAAATGAATTTTTTTGAATAATATATCATAATTCAATTTTAAAAATACTCAAATAAATCATAAATTAAAAAAAAATCATTATTTTTAAATTTATTGTAATCTCAAGCTATTAAATATGTCCTCACTAAATTTAATGAGCTCTCGGAACAGAATATTTTACTTTGAGAACAAGAAAATGAAGCCACGTTGATAATTCTCATTGGAAGGATACAGTTCAAAGGGAGTGAGCAAAAGTGGTCCGGCGGAGCAACCAAAGGCATAAATCTGCGCATTTGGTAAATATGTAAATATGAAAGTTTAGATGTTAGATATATAAATAGAAAAGGATTGTGTATTGGTATGTAAATTTCCAATTAATATAATATTTTAACAGAAATTACTGGTTTAAACCGATGATGCAAAAATATATAAGCATGTTGCAGCCACCAGTGGGAGGGGAGAGAGAGAGAGAGATGCATGGGGATTGGAGAGGTGGAGAAACAGGAAGGAGTGGAGAAAAAAAGGGTGAAGAGAAGGACGAAGGGAGAGAAAGAGGAGAATTTGGATGCATGGACTTTGAATCAGCTTAATCGGAAAGTAACGTAAAACATTGATCAGACAGGTCTGCTGCTCCGATCGCTCCTCTTCATTGGTGTGGGGTGAGCCTTCTGAGAGCGTAATCCGTCTTGATTTTTTGTTACGATTCTTTGTTTCCGGTTTTGTGGTTGATTTCTATGGGGGAAAGGTTTGTTCTTGGGAGGAATGTGTGCCGTGAACGGAACCTCCTTTGTTAATTTTTTGGGATTATTTGGTTTGGGGAAGATGGGTGTTGTTTGATCGTCTTACTTTTCTTGGTTTGGCTTTTGATTTTTCTGATTTTATCCGGGGGGTTGATGAATCTTGTAACGGAATTTCCTGAGGTGGGTTTGAATCCGTAGTTTATTTCTGGTGGAGTCATCGTTTGACTGATGTCGGTGTTTTAGTTTTTAGCTGAAATGCTTAGTTTGGTTGCTTGAAGATCAATCGGAGCTGGCGATGGTGCTGTTTTGTTTCGGTTTTTGTTTTCCAGTCTTTTGATTTTTTAGCGCCGGCGTTCACCGATCAGTGTGGAAACGGTTTTGTTTGCTTACTGGAAGTCTACAAGTTTGAAGAATCTTACGAGCTATTACGTTGTTTCTAAAATTTACCCCACTTTATGTTGATATTCCTTTTTTTCTTCATCTGCCTTAGCAGGCTTCGTGCACCATGGATTTCTCTAGCTTTAGAAAGATCTCCTTATTATTATTATAAATTGTATTCACTTGTTGTCTCTGGCATAGTTTTTATTTTCTTAAACTTTGGTCGCAGTTGTGCTACCAAATTTATTCTATTTTGATGCTGTTTAGTTGTGAGAGAAGCTTTGCATAAATCTGTATTTTGATAACCCCACTGATCCCTTAGTTTGATCGAAACAATTTAAAAAATGTGATTTCTGTTCAATGATTGATATGGTTCCTGATCCAATTCATAATTCAGAAATTTTCCCTTTTGTGCTTTGGCTATCATATAACTTTCTACCACAACTGCTGATCAAAATGCAGATTGTTACCTATTTTACCTTTTTTTTTCAGCGCTGCAATTTGGTTTGTGGAAAAGCAACTAGTTTCTGATCTCACTTGCTACCATGCAATTAGAAGCTTTATTCGAGTAATAACATTTGGATTTGATGAATTTGATTAAGAAGACCGTGGTGCTTTATGAACCGTCCATTTCAGCCTTTAGAGCATTGAATTTGGCTGTGATTAATGTTTGGATTTTGTCTTGGTTCATTCTACAACACTGATTAAATCACTGAGTTGGACATTAGAGAATTTCTTTTCCTATAGAGAAAATTATATCCGATTGAAGAATTTCCACATTTTCTATAGTATTTGGTTCCAAATGGTAAACACATAATTGCAGATAGTGTTTCATAGCTTTGTGATAGGGGGTTCTCTACAATGGGGTTGCCTCAATTACCTCCAAGTACAGCCGATGAAGTAGCTACATCACTGAGCACATTAGTGTCAGTCCAATCAATTAGTGATTTTTCGTGCCCCTCTATTAGTGATTTCCATATCAAAACTACATCAGAACTCCCGAAAGGAGTAGATGGACCATTCAAGTTTAAGAATGCCATTGATGGAGCTGCAAGCTTTGAAGGTCTTAAGCTTGACTGCAAGGATAAGAGGGGTTGGATAAGGCCTAAGGTTGGACAGGATGCCCAAAAACCAGTGATAAGGATTGTTGGTTTTGAATCTGGCCATCAAGACTCGATCTTTGGTTCGGAAAAAGTTGTGTTGAATGAGACTAAGTGTGTTGATTCTTTTGGCAGTTTAGCAGAATCAAATGGGTCACAGATGAGAAAACGTTTGTTATCTCCGCTGAATGGCATGCTTCACAAGCATTTCCATGGTGACCTTTTAGATCTTGGCGGGACTGGTGATGTTTGTGATCGCTCTAATGATACGGTTAGGAGATGTTTACTTCAATCAGAGGATTGTAAGAAAGTAAATATTAAAAGTGTTAGTGAATTTGATGCTTTCGTTCGTCCAAATTCACAGGTTTCACCTTGGATTAGTCAAATGAAACACGAAAATAATAGTTTCAGTTCAGATAGATTTACTGATGGTCCTTTGCTTCACAATAAGGATTCTTATTCGTTATTTCATCAGTCAAATACTTCAGACATCACGAAAATCAACGCTATAACCATGTCAAGAAATTCTGACACGATTGCCATATCTCCTAAGTTGGTCAACTCCCCACCGCTCTTCTTGTCTCCTCTCGGTCCTAAAGGGTCCGAAAGAACTAATATTGTCGGAGCATCGAAAATTATATGCAGCAAGATTGAAAGTGAATCTCAGATTTTAGAAGATACTGCAGATTCTAGAGATGTAACTGTGGCTGGTAATACATTCGTAAGTGGCACTATGTTGTTTGATGAGTCTTATTTGTCTTCCCCGGTCGGTTATCATTCAGGAAGGAGCTGGGAGGGTCCAGAGTCAGCCCCATCCCATTGCACTAAACCAGTGAGAAATTTAAACGTTTTACATGTGAGGAGGTCGCTAGTTGGTTCTTTTGAGGAGTCCCTTCTGTCTGGTCGACTTTCATCTGGGAAAATCAGCCAGGTGTGTAAGGATTTCTGACCATTTCTTATGAGCTTGGCATACTTTTGATTCATAATTCATATCGGATGGGTATCATATTATTGATTTTCGTGTTCTGTTTGGAACCTTGTTGCAGAGGATTGATGGGTTTTTGGCTGTTCTCAATGTTAGTGGTGGCAGTTTTTCTCCACAGACTCAGAAACTTCCTTTTGCTGTAACAAGTATTGATGGGGACAGCTCGTTGTTATACTACGCAGCTATTGATCTCGCGGATAGTTCGCTATTGAATAAGAGCAAGAGCCAAAAGTTGAAAAGAAGCCTCAGCATTGATGATTCCCAAGCTGTCAAGAGTCGCTTGCGCATTCCTATGAAGGGCCGCATACAACTGGTATTTTTTCCCTTTAGCTGTCAATTTTGATTGTGTTACATAACATGCAATTTCTATGTATTTACATAAGTAACACCTAAACATTGTTTTTTTGGCATTTATACCACCTAAATCTATTAAACACATCAAAAGTACCACTATTTTCACTTTTGAAAATTGAAATGCTCCTTTTCAAGCATAGATAAGGTGACATATATATATGTAAAAAATGAAGTTTAGGTGTTAGGTATCTAAATGCATAAGAATTAAGTGGTGTGTATGTGAAATTTTAACTTTTTCTTATTCTTTACCAGCTATTTTACCAAGAGTTTGTTTACTGGTTGAAACATGTTAATCATGAAGTTAGTTTAGTCACTTTTGTCACTTGAAATGTTTTACGATAGCCATTTGTTTTAGGTGTCAATTGTTCAACCCCTACTTCTAAAAAATTTTTTGCTCTTTCATTTTCAAATTAGGCTCACATGGCATAAAAAATGCCGAATAACAGTTGAAAAACTAAATGACATAAAATTGCATCATAAGTTCTAGCTTTAGCAAAGAATTCATATTCACGTGATTGTTGTCTAAGTTAACATGATTGTTGTCTAAATTAATCACCACATCCTTGCTACCTAAGATACAATTATATCAGGTCATTGTTTGCTTGTGTAGTTGAAGATGTTAAAACTAAAATATTTTCTTGTTATGATTCTGAGAGTCATATGGCAATGAATTCATATATAGAGAAGTTGAATGTGGCAAAAATGCGAATGGTGAAATGGATATGCAGCAAAACTGTGAAGGATATTAAAAGGAGTGAGTAGCATTCAATAAACACAAGCTAGTGTAAAATATACTTGGATAGTTTGGGAATATACCACAAAGAGTAAAAGATGCACCTATAAGTAGATAGATAAAATTAATATTGAATGATTAGAATGAAAAAAGAATAGATTAAAGGTAACTTGAATAGAAGTTGTCCAATGATAATTATGTTAGATATGTTTCAAACATCTTGCTACACCAATAAGGATGAATGGCAAATTAGGGCTCAAAAGTCAATCCCAAAGAGTTTGACTAAGTCTAATGATGATAGATTTGTTGTCTGCATTTTTTTAGCCTATATATCATGGTCATTTTATAACTTTCTTGATGTTGATGTTTATTTCACCATACTCTGGTTAATATTTCACTCTCTTGCACTCTCTTGCCTTTCTGTTCATTGTTTTGTATATTGTGTCTATTTATATCATATTGGCATGAAGCACACAAAGCTTGTTGTTAGAAATCTTAAAGGATTATGCTTTTTTCAGGAAACAGTGTTTTCATGTAGGGTTTATGAGGAGATTGTTATGTGCTTTAATGCATGGAAGTGAGTTTACTTAATCCAAGTGTCGTGTTCCCTAGTTTGCCATTACAGATTAGCATTGGTTGGTGATTGTCTTTTTATAATTAAGAGAGCTTATGGAGCTTAGTTTCTCCTTGTGTACTTTTCATGTTTTTTATCTAACAAAAGCGGGTGTATTATCTTTAAACTACACAACTAATCTTGTTTCTTATTGTAGTATGGTGTTTTATTTAAGAAGAATCTCGGGACATGAAATTTTTTCTATTTTCTTGATAAATTCTTTTTTTTTTTAAAACAAAGTAGAATAAAGTGGATGCACAAGATTGTGTAGATTATAGAGAATTAAGTTAATGTTTCATACATTAAAATTATGGGAGGGAGTATTTGAACAATAGATTAAGACGTGATACAAACATTTCTCATAATCAATTTGGATTTATGCTGGGCAAGTCTACTTTGTAAGCTATACATTTATTGCGAGGTTTGTTGGAGAGGTAAAAAGAGAGTAAGGAAGATCTACATCTAATTTTTATTGATTTAGAAAAAAACTTATGAAAAGGTTGCAAGAGAAGTTTTTTGGAGAGTTCTAGAAAAGAAAAAGTGTTGATATGGCTTATATTCAAGTCAATAAAGATATGTATTTTATAGTCATTACTTGTGTTTGAACAAAAGGAGGATCGACCCAGTATTTTCCCATTTCAGTTAGATTACATCAGGGATCGACTTTTAAGTCCATATCTTTTTGCCTTAGTTATGGATGCTCTTATTGGACATTTGCAGAAGCACCTTGGCGTATGCTTTTTGTTGATGGTATCCTTCTTGTGGATAAGATCATAGAAGGAGTTCGGGAAAAACTTGAATTATGGAGGACTGCAATGGANTATATATATATAAGTTTTAATAAATGCATTTACTTGCTTGAAAATTTTCAATAAAATAATAAACACTTTCAGTAAATTCCTTTAAATAGGGGGAAATCACACCACATAACTTTTCTTTTATAAGCTCAACTATTTTTACAAGTATTAAATACTGAACCATACATATGATATATAATTTCTCTTTTGTTGGCTTCAATAGTCTCTTATAAAGAGGTTTAATATTATGCTTCATATGCAGGGTTGTGATCAATTGCACCATGCAAGGTTGTGATCACTTACACATGAGATTTACAATGTCTATTTATTGAATTTATATAATCCGTGATTTTTAGATGGCAGATAATTTATATTATTGAAGGTTTATATCTTTTGAGATTTTATGTAAAATAGTACTTAGACTATTTAAAACTTTTTTCTTTGGAGAGTCTTAGATAAAAAATTATATATTACTTCTTAGGCTTATTCATCATA